>VXAZ01010487.1:1338772-1392679 GCA_013399875.1 Gymnorhina tibicen | reverse complement strand
AATGAAATCAAACAGGAAGCTGAGTTACACAAACGGCTGAATGGCTTGGATTGATCTCTCTCTACTTGCAGAAAGCAAAGTGACATCTTTGGTCACAAGGCACCCAGATCTTGATACCACATTTTGTGTGAGATACTGCCTGTTCTTTACTATAATACCTATTATAGGCATGCTGGGATTTTGACTTTCTGTGAATCCAAGGATAAAAAGTGCCCCCATTTCCAAGTCACTACTTACTATTGTTTTGCCACAGCTGTTAACTTTTTTCAAAAAACGTAAGAATAGGAATTAAATGAGATCAGAGTTAGAACTACTACAATGTTAAACTACCATGTAGTGTAACATATTCTCTATATTTAAGCACCTTTCACTTGCAAGCAGCAAGACACTGAGTCAAGACTGTACTCTAGATTGAGGCAGTTTAAAGTATTTTCAGTAACAAAGTCTGGCTCAAAGAAAACTGTACTCTGAAGCAAAGACCAAACATCCAAGCCACCTATTCTCTTTGGCTTGGGTATTTTAACATGATTATGCTTCTTAGCATTAAAGTTGGATCACTTCTTTAAAACTGGAGTTAAATATTAACTTTTAATGAAGTCATCATGATTTTAAATTTCCTCTTTAGGGTGATGAACCTGTAAATATCATCTGTGTGATGACAACCACAGAGTAACATTTTGGAAATAATGTCTCCCATGCCCACAATCCCCTACTAAAACTTGTCCACAGTACTTTCTCAGGTGGGCAGCAGCCTTCCTCCCCATCAAGCAGTAATTTGACATATTTCATTATCTACTTGTCCTTCATCAGTACAAAACCCAATGACTTCATACACTTCTCTAAACCCAACACAGCTACATTCACCAAATCCCATTTTATGATTGGTTTACCAGAAAAGAAGAGAAAAATGATCAACATAAAAAAAATACATATTGCAAGAAAAACATTAAAAATGGGTCAGTGACTAATAGGACTCCAGCTTGAAACATGCCAAGCCCTAATTTCCACTAGTTTTGAGAATATAGACGATTAAAGAATCTAAAATCAAAGGCTATACTGATATGGACTACTCAGTGCCTCAGACTGTGGCCATAGACACTGAAAACTGTATACTTCCGGATCTCACAGAATCCTGGCAAATTTCTCTACCTTTCACAAAGTTTCAGCATTGCAGTGTGAGGTGCAAGGCATAAACTGAACATATCCGTAAGTCATATTGTTCTCCCATGAGAGAATCTCCATGGCCAGAGACTCTCTGTATTTTCTCACTTGTTCAAAATGTCTGTGCTAAGCATAAAAAATTATGTCGTTTGGTCAATGCAGAGATACTATTAGCTTTCCTTCTGCAAACGTATTTCCTTTGCATCTCAGAAAATCTGTCACATTTACCTTTGAAGCAAAGTTACATTGGTCAATTCCCTATGAAGCACTCACTTTTCATTAATAATTTCAAACAGTCTCACTATCTATCTCATCTAAGGGAATACCGCTACTTCGTCTCTGGAGATTATATTATTTTGATTCCTTCAGTACTACTTTATTGTGACTAGAATAATTAACTTCTGGCTTAATTGTTACTAATGACGGGACTCTCTGCCCAGGCACTGTGTCACAGCAGTGCCACTGGAGGGAATTCTTTGCCTTGTTACTGGTCTTGCCCCACTGCTCTGGCAGAGCGCAGGGGAATGTCTGTGCAGTGAAAACCAGCCCCTGTGACTCTATACAACCATAGCACATGCATGCACTTGCTGTGCATGCAGTTTGGCCATACTGCTCAGTCTTTCTATGACCCAGTGACAAGGCTTTTGATGTGAAAAAGAGGCTTTTGTTTCTGTATTAATTACAGACTATAGTCTTTGCATTATTTTTGTAGAAATTTCCTTGTCTATTCTTCCTTTGCCAATCTGCTATTAAGAACAGGCAGCCTGTGCTATTAGACAGCTGGATAACAAGATGTGAGTGAATAGTCTGCTCGATTAATACAAAACCACACAAACTCATATCGACCACTTTTTCCTTTTGTGTTCTGTCTCCTCTTGACTGCACTAGAGCCTCACCTACCAAGGCCTCAAGACAAATAAGCAGCCTGTCCATCCTTTTGTGCTTAAGCATGCACACAGACTTTCTCCTTAAGCAAACACCAATGCTGCTTCACAGCTGGGTCATAGACCAGTGCAGAAACCTGTCACATTCCCTTCCCCATTGGCCTCTGTATTTCAGGTCCAAGCACTATCAAGCTGATAAACTACTGTTGTCTAATGTAACTTACAGAGAATTAAAAATCAGTCTCTAACATTGCAGAATAATGTTTCACTATGACAAATAAGACTCTTTGCATTGTTTGGACTACCTAGTGGGCAGCTTTTTTAGTGTGAATAACAGCTTATGTAGTATCTCCTTGCATTGTAAAGGACACATATTTTTATGTATGCTTTCTTATTCCAAAAAGATATTTCCTATTTCACTTGATTTTCCTGATAGGTGTAAGAATACTATCTGCTTAAAAGTATACTTCATACATTAAGGCTGAATACAGACTGAGCACCAGGTGAAAGCATCTGCATCTCTGAATGCAAGCCATGCTTTTAAAAGCACCCAAAGAAATTATTATTCTTCACCAGGTTTACTTCCTTAATAGCTACTCATTGAAGTGTGATTTATATGATCATCTATGTGAGTATTTTCATGCTTAACTAGGAAATTCCTTACTTCTTTGCATTTGCATGCTTATTCATTTGAACATAGATGTTTCTTCAATAGTTCAGATCAATGTTGCGTTAATCTCCTCTTCAAATTTTATTCTTCTATCATTTCACATTTTTGAAGACTCTCTAAATTACTGAGTAATGGCTCTGAATCACATTTGCTAAGGGTGTAATTCTGCCAGTTTTACTCTAATTGTTTCACCTCAGACACAAGGTCTTTGATTTTAAGGAGACCAGTCGCAGGGTAACATGCAACATCCAGTGAGAGTAAAGAAGATGGATTTGGGCCCTGACTGCTTCCCTCAAGAGGATTTGCTGCAATGAAGATATTTTTGTGTGACAGGTTTATTATTTACCATGTAATAATTTAAGATAGTAATGCAAACGTCCCCTGCAGTCCCACACTATGGATTCAAAACCCATATGGACTGAAATGCATGAAAAGGGAATAATGGATTTCTCAATCTGCTCTGTTTACAAACTATTCTCTTTTTAGCATGGAAAGCACATTATGCCTGTGTAAAAGAGGAAAAACAGTGAATTTGCATTATTTGCTGTAACAGAACAATCTCCCTATAAATATCTATCTTCTTACCTTTCACTGTAAATTGTTTTACTGAACTCTGTAAAATTTAAACACATAAATTGTAGGATTAGGGCTTAATTATTCAGATAAATACTTGTAGATTTATGAGATGAAAGGTGTCCCATTAAATAAATACACAGTAATGTTAATTAATAGCACAACATTATAAACAACTAATTTTCAGCATTAACCTGGAAATTAATTTACTATCATATACATTTTGGCTCTGGTCACAGATATCACATTATCAACCTACTTCATCTTAAATTGTGAAAGTTATTTTCCAGTACAGTAATAAAGTCTGTATTCGTGGATTTGCAAAGACAGGATGATTATAATACTAGAGAAAAGTATTCTGATAGGTAATGATTTCCTGGAATATCCAAAGATAAACCAGGTAAAACTCAAAAAATGTCAAAATGTTTTACTTTAAACTCTTGCAGAACATGGCAAAAACAACATAACAGCAAATAAAATTTAAAAATGCACTGCATAGATTGTAGAATTATTGCAGACGTTCCTGTGTTGCTGACTGAATCTTTGTGTGTGTGAACAAACTAGTTGTCTTTCATTCTGCCAAACATGAGAGATTTCATTACTGTCTTTGACTTCTGAAGTTGGAAGGCAAAGGAAAGCTGAAGCTCTTGAAGGTAGATTTGATTTCATTAAAAGGGTATTTCAAGATTAGTAACAACATTTTTAATAGAAGGTGTATTTAAAAAATAATTTTATTTTTGCCTCTGTAATACAGATACTTAAGGGCTTTTTCATATTTCCAGGGTGAAAATGTGTAGAAGAAAGTTTTTTCCTTTATGTTTCCTGCCTTTCAAGGGATTGTTAAAAGATCTCACCAATATATAAAGCAAGTTACATGCTGACAACGTAGCTTATAAGCAGTAAACAAAATATCTCTGCTACTTTACTATATTTCTTACCTCCTTTTTTATGGGATCTCAAGAGACTTGACAACTGATGGTCTGCAACTGTCTGGGATTGGCTAGTTGATTGTGAATCATTCATTTCAAATGAATGTTTTAGAATAAATGGAGAAGCAGAAATCTCATCCAAATTATTCTGGAATAAAGAATGCTGGTTTAGGCACATAAGAAAAGTATTGACTGCACTCGGTCATGATAACTTACAGCTGTGATCTCATAGAGAGCAACTTGTTATTTTCCAAGACTCTCTGAAACATCTAATGCTAGATTTAACTTACACAAGATTCTTGTGGCTTTCAGCAACACCGACTTAGCACCCATGTCACAAACATTTGTTTACTTCTTTCCATTTAACTTATTTATCCCCTTTCCTCATGCAGTTAAATCATAGCATGCACTGTATGCTGATTTCCTCTCATAGTTAATTTGTATCTTTAGAAAAAAGCTATAGGAAGGTATTAATCTGCTTAACATTTCTAAGTACATCATCCAAGGGATTTTGTTTTTTTAATCTTACATATGCTCAGCAGAGTTACTGGCAAAAACTGTACATTTTCTCCATTTCATCCTTTCAACATCAAATGGTAAGCAGCAAAAATTGGATCAGACTTCAAAGACTATGCTGCGCTCCAAGTCACAGAGCGACTCCTCCATTTCACATACTGAATTCGAGCAGGATATCAAAGTGCTACCAAAGAACCTCAGGTCCTTACTAAAAAAGAGTCTCTAACATCTGTAGAAAGTGAAGTGCACAGACAAATCACCTCAGGGAGCAGCTAGCATTTATTCTCAGCAGCAAATTTCCAGCCTTTTGATTCTCTTATTCACTGTACCTCCCTGTCTCTCTACAGAACTAAAGTTCTTAGCAAGCAGGCTTTTGTCTCAAAGACTTCAAAACATCACTAACGGTTTCATGTTCAGATGACTATGCCAAGCAGCCACGAACACATTGCAGAACTGTGGACTCAGGAATCTGAAGTTATAATGCAATGTTGTTTTAGAATATAAACTTAGTAGTACCTTTTTAGTTTGTTTGTCAAGAAAATCAGGCACCACGGGAGAAGACTGGTTACTGGTTTGCTGCCTAAAAGCAAAGAAAAATAAAAAATTAAGCTTAAATATTGTAATTTCTTCACTCTTATAAAAGGTTTACTGGCATATACACCTTTTTTATTGATTTTCCCTTCCCCCTCCCCCCTCCCAATTTCTAAATATGCACATACAATCAATTCAGAAAAAAGCCCAGACCAGTCCCATTTCCTCTTATAAGAACATGAATGCTGTTAAACACAGCAACAGGTTATAAGCAATGAATTTTTCATTAAAAATTTGTGGGTCTGTGCAGATGTGTAAAATGAGTTTATGAGAATTCAAAGAAATTGAAGTAATGTATTAATTTGCTGAGATTTTACATGAAATTTTTTTTCCCAGGGCTGTGAAAAGTTGTTTTCACAGAATTCATACTTAAGACACTCAAAATTTGATGGATGAGGAAGAAGTGAAACACATGTGTTCTCCTAAAGCCATCTGGGTTAAGCCCAGAGCAAGAAGTAAGATGTCTTAGATACTTTGTCTATATGTTACTATTTCACCACCACATTATCTCACCATAAAAATAATAAAGGCCAACTCCTACTTCATTAATGCTGATTAAAGTAACATAAAAACCTTCTGCAGGCCATGATCCTTGTTGTCAGGCCTTTGAAGCCAATGGATTTCTTCCACATAAAGTCCACCCAGATAGAACTTGTCTCAGAATCTTCAGTTATGCAGTACCAAAAAAAGATGCTACCAATTTAACTGAGTGGATTTTAAAAAATGAGGTTCATAGATGTTATGTGGTATGCTCATGGTCCTCAAATTGGAATTAAACCCAAAACCTTCTGATTGTCAGAACACAATGAAGCTTTCATGAACATGGTAAACATTCATCTTTTCTGTAATGTTGCAATTTCATGACTGAACTTCAGATTTGCATGTCAGATAAGAGGAATTTAAGTTCCCCTTTATTCTTTGACATGAAGAAAGAGAAGAAAAACATTCTGCCTGAACTGTAAATTCAATTTAAACTTGTGTTTTCCTTGGAGGAAATGAAGGGATTAATTTCAGAAATGCATTATCATTTAGTACCAGCATATTTTTTAAACTGGAAAGTATAACGTATGTCTAGGACTGTATTTGACACTGCATTTGTGCATATACCATATTATCTGTAAAGTTCTTTATTACTATTTATCTTGTATATATATTATTTAGATAATCATTTATTCAGTGTGACTGTTAGATAACCTGCCACTTTTCCCCAAAATTTCCCCAAACATTTGTTGAGATGATGACTCCCCCCTTCCCCAATATTTCTGAAAATAAATCAAATACAAGGTAAAAACTAGGAATAATCCTCGAGTATCACTGGATACCAGTGATATCCACTGGTGGTGGATGTCAAAACCAAAATTTGCTGTCAGATCAGTATGTTGCAAATGGCCTACAATGACAAAACCAGACTGAATCATCATATACATTTAAATATTCCGATTTTGTGGTGGTTTGGATCTGGATATAAATTTGCAGCAGGAAAATAATCTCTATCTTCTACTAAAAAAAATACAGAACATGCCACGGCTAGGAACTTGTATAATTGTTTAAAGCACAAAGGTAAAAACCAGCAACTTGCCTTCTGTACAGCTTAAGCTAGCAAAAATCAGCCTCTGGAATTTGGAAGCCCTTAAACTCCAACTCTATGTGAGGATCCCAGTGATGCCGTGTTTCTGATTAAAACAATCCTAAATTGGGTATTTGCTGCAAGGGAGCCCATCCTTCTACAGAATGTACTGTTGCTACTAGAAGTATGTACTTGATTACTAGCTGTTACTCATGAGCTTTTCATTGCATTTTTCTTCCACCGTCCCATTAAGAAGAGGAATGACAGAACGGCTTGGTGGCCACCTGGCAGCCAGCCAAGGTCAACCCACCACAATGTCAAACTGGCAGGGAACACTTCTGAAAACATGGTATCAACTGCGGATCTGGGTTCATCTGCCTGGTTTCAGTCAGGCAACTCAGCAATTTGCTGCTGACTGTTCAGCTACTGAGCTATAATACGCCTCAGTCTTCACATATAGGCTGTCTATAAATCACTCAATTAGCAAGAAACATTGGAAAAAAGAGAGAAACATTGATTCTTAAGGTCTGTCTACACATCTGTATAGTGTATAGACTCACTATCCTTAGCATTGAAAGCAGTTGAACCATAGCAACATAAATCTAATAATGGGGATTATCTTATCCTGGAGAAAAAAAATCTAGTTTTGGAGTTACTCTGGCCATTATAAGTAATGGTACTTTTACTTTCATTATTTAAATGCTTTTGAAAATGTTAGAAACAATACTAGACATTATACTAGAAATAATACAGCTCATTTTGCAAAAGTAACATTTTACAGAACAGAACAAATTCAACCCTTCCAGCTTGGGCAGATGAAAAATTCCAAAGGGGTGGGAAGGAGGGAAAAAACAGATGACACTGGAAAATTGTGCCCAAACTCTCATTTACACCTTTAAAAATCTTGAGTAACTATATAAACTTATGAACTGTAAAGTAATTAGAAGCTCACATGACATCAGAATCAGGCCCATGGATTCTACTGCATGCCACAAGGACTGCAGGCTTCCTATTTCCATCACAAGCAATAATCTTAATGTTTGCTATGATTTAAAATAGGGAAGTGAAACTATTACAGGAAACCAGAATGTCTTTATACCAGCTTCTCTTACAGAAAGAAATGAAAATTCATATTCAAAAGATGACTTATACAAGAAATTGCAATGTGATCTTGAGAGAAACTGAAATCATCCAAGGAGAAGGTATGGGAAAGGTGTAGGGAATAAATCACCAGGACCCAATGGCACTCTTCTGAAGATCCTGAAAAAAAATAGGTTTAAAATGTAGAGATGTGACCCTTTCAAGCAGCTCTCCATGAAGAATAGAAACACATCAACACAGTGACTATTTTTCTTTTCCTTTTAATCAAAAGAATTCATGGAGGGTTTTGTTATTGACTGACAGAGTGAACCTCACTTTAGTGAGAGGCAGGCTGCAGATCAAGTCAAAGAAACCAGAGCAAAAGATAGAAGAGCTTTTATATGGAAGAGGAGAATTCACATGAAACCAGTGTCTGAATGAATTTGTGCTCATGTGACTGAAATCATGTTTAATCTCTACTCGCAGTGATACACAGGATGCTGTGGTTATGCGCTAATCCATCAGTGCCCATGTAGGTAAATCCACACTGCGTGCTATTTCAATGGGCCTCCAGCTGCAGCAAACTGTTGAGAAATGAAACTGTTGAGAATGAACCTCATTCATTTTTCAGGCACAGCAACAATGCCACTGCAAGTAAAGCAGACACATGGAGAATTCCACTAGATTGATTTCTATACTTACTCCCCATACTGATGCAGCAACAGCTGGTGGCACTATGATGCTATAAAAGCTGGCTTGCAATGCCAAACCCACTGGCACAGATATGTTACAGGTCAAGAAGTCACTGTGCATTTAAAAATCATAAAAACACCTTGACAAATCATCAAAGTCACCCCCATTTTCAGAGAAAAATCAGCTACCCCTACTTTTTTCTTTTTTTTTTTTTCCCTATACATTTGCTTGACCTGATTTTTAAAACCTACAGTGATGGAGCTGTCAAAACTTCCCACGGTAACCTACACAGGGTTTAACTCAGCTTACCATCAATAAGCTTGATGTCTAACCTAACATTCTTGTGCTGCAATGCAAGCCCATTATTTCTCTCTTGAATCTCAACAGAGAACAGTTTGTTCATTTTCTCTTCACATCAGCCTTTCATGATTGGAGAAATGATACCTTATGACCCTTAGTTTTTCATCTCCCTTAGAGATCTTCCTTTACCATGGTTTATAGAGATATGTGATCATTTTTGTTGCCAAAGGACCTGCTAATTTTCTTCAAGGGCAGTCTCTAATAGACTGCCTTAACCAAGTCTTGACAGTGATGAGAAAACGTTATGATACCCATGTGAGTTGAATGCATCCTCACTGCTGGTACCCAGTGTAAACCTTGGAGCATTAATGACTTTCATATTGTGGTTCATTACATTTCATGTAACTGTTTCTAATTCAAATCCTACCCTCTCAAGCCCTTGTACCATCACTCACTTAGTACTGATACAAATTTAGTAATCAGATTCTGTTTCATCAGTCAAGCCATTAGTGAGCAGAAACAGACCCATTTCTAGAATTTGACTTTCACATGCACCCTTCCTGTACAACAAAGAAATGCTGATAATTATTCTTTGTCTATAATCTTTCAAACATCCAAGTTGGTGTGCTTGTGTAGCTTTGTACAGACTCTGTTATACAATCTTGATTACATAAGGCTCATATGAATGTCAAGAATTTTACTAAAAAGAATGGTTTTTTGGGAACCTAAGCTGACCAAAGCCTGAACATGATACCAAATAGCTAAAAAGAGAAAGATATAAGGAAAAAAAAATCACAATGAACTCAGTTCAAGAGTGTGAACTGCTGTTGATGTCAGGTATCTTCCACCATGCATCCTTAAAACACAGAGCTCCAAAGGAAACAAAGGAGCAAGGGATACTGACTGACACACAGTTATAGTCACAGACCTAACTGACTCGTTACAAAGACACTGTGTGGAAACAATGTTTTCTACTATACAACACAGTATAAAGGCACTGATCATGTACAAGTAGCTAACTTGTATTGTGATATTTAGCAGTCAGTGAGCTACAGTACAGTGAGCTAGAGGAAAAAAATTAACAATACAGTAAGTATTTTCCAGGGGAAGTATCAGATCAGTATTACTTAACACAATTTTCATTTGTGAAGGAAATGGAAAAGATGGCGATGGTGGAACATGCAGGTTACAGATACTTCAGTGGAGTTCTACAGGGATTTAAAGGTATTTGAGAATGACAGCTCTGTCTGAACAAGAAGATGAACAAGGTAGCGTAGATTAAGGTCCTTGAACTGTAGATTATCCTGCTAAGCAAGAACATTTATGAAAACTATATTCACTAGAAATCTGTCAGTCTAACAAGTTTAAATCACATGATTTTTAGAAAATTACTTCTCCCTTCTCCATAAATTATTCCTAATTAGCTCAAAAGATCCCTAATACTAACTTGGAATTTTAGCTACGCCATTGCAAAATGCAGCATTTTTGATTTCTGCAATGATCAACTGCAAAATGGAGGCAGACATTAAGTAAGGTTAGTGTCCATGCTCTCCTTGTGAGAGAGGCAACCCCATCACACTCCTCCCTTCTCTGCTGCCTATTCAAGTCTATACAGAATGGTAAATGTCCTATTCAGCTGTTGTAAAAATGGCTCATAAAGGTTTCCACTTTCCTCATCTGAACCATATTTGACTCAGGTCTTGACCATGTTTGCCTTTAAAATAACTGCCCCTTTTGAGGTTTGATTGTAATTCAGTTCGTTGATGCCACACAGGCCTGCAGGTTCCTCTCAGTGGCTGATGATGTCAAGAAAAAGCTTGGCAAGTGTCTCATATACACATGGTTTTTGGGGATTAATTCAAATTTAGTGTCAGCTTCCCAGCTGCACAGTTATTCCCAGGATCCTGTTTCAGTAGGAGTCACAGACACTTCCACAGCTTTGTGGAACTGAATGGAAAAACATTTTTTCAATGAGACAAAGCCACTTCCCTGCTAACATTTACATTATCTATGTCTATCCCAATCAGAGGTATTTGCCAATGAACCCTTAGTTACCTGTGACATCAGCTTTGCATTTGACTTGATTACCAAGTCAAGCATATAAATGCATGAAACATTTTAACATGTAATGCTAAATGAACAAATGTGTGCATTTAATTAGTAACCCATGTCATTTATTAGCTTCAGTTCGCTTATGTCCTGCACTCACTGACTGAAGAGCATGAATTAGGTGTAGGGATTCAATTTCTTCTATGGAATTAATTTCTTTTTTAAAGTGCTCATTTCTTCTGAACACTTTGAAATTCATGACTTAGTAAAACTAACAGCTTTACATATAACACTATAACTTAGCTTTTAAACAGATCTTTAAAAAAACAGCAGCTTGCCATACATCTAAATGCAAAGTTATACTCCTCTGCCTACAACAGAACTGTGTGTCATTTTGCTTTCTGATCCCAGGTACCTTTAAGCTCATTTCTCATTTTCAAGAACTACCAGTTAGGGAAAAAAAAAAAAAGAAAAAGCAACAAAAATAAAAGAAACTACAAGAAATGAAAGAAAATTAAGAGAAAATAATACTTTACTGTTCTATACTTTAGTTCCACAATATGTGAAGCCACAGTGAGGCTGCCTTCTCCAGGGTCAGATTACCAGCTACTGTGTTAAGCATCTGCACTATTATTCAGCAACCTTTCTGTTTCCTACAAGTTTCCTGTAAGACTGAACAGCCATGTGCTTAAAACAACAGCCCAGTAACAGCAACATGAAAAAGTGATGCTTGATTTATGGGAATTAAGTTACCGGATTAAGTCCCAGGGTTCTGAACACTACCTGTGAAATGTTTACATTTTCAAGTCTTGCTGAAACCACCGAAACCTGAGGCCATTGCTGAGAAATTTATGGGAATAGGCAAATAATCTGCAGTATTTGTTTGGGTTAAATTGAGAACTGCCAGCAGTAATGGCAGATTCCCAACTCCAGGCAAAAGAAGAACTTATTTATGTATCTGACTGTACATTGCAACCAGGACTGGGTGCAAGACCCGAATTGCCAATGTATTTTACATGGGCATCTTCAGGTCAGATATCTAAATGCATTTAGACACTGATTTCAGTGTAAGTTTCCTGGCTAAATATATTTAAAGGTTGTATATATGTGCTTCATAGAACCCAAATTCACCTCAACAGTAACCGAACCATAAAATCTTTGTGAGCCTCAAGAGATGTGCAAGTAAGCCAAGTTGTACCAAATCCAAATATATTTGTTTGGTGAGAAACAAAGAATTCCAGAGATAGTTTAATGCAAATATGGAAGAAAACCATTCCTATACATGAAATAAATGAACAAAAAAGTTTAAAGAGGCTCTGTGCCTCCAAGAAAGTCCAGATGAAAAAGTCTATTTACATTGTAAATAATTATAATTCTGGATGCCAAAGAAAACTGACAGTAGAGATCTTATTAGCTCTTGCTTTCAACCGTCACTGCAGACTGGAGAACAAATGAACACATGATTATCAATAGTCTTAAAGAGATCACAAGATACACACCCCTTAAAGACTTCAGAAACAGAAGGCACCGCATGAGCATGAAGAGAATCATAAATTAGGATTCTCCTTTTCTAGTGAGCAGTCAAGCAACCCCAAAACAGAGCTATGATGGTAAAATGCAGTGCACTTGCTCTTTACCCTGAAAATCATTACCAAAACCATTTATTTACTTATTTATTTAGGCCTTGTTCAATGGCCTGAACCTTTTTCTTGCTGAAACAGAATACTTGATTCAAGGAAAAGATTCTGGAGTACGATTACCCTGCAAGAATGTAGTAATGCAATGAGCATACATGGAAAAGAAATAACCATTAACTTCTCCAGAATGGTTACAGCAGGAGAGATCTCATAACTCGCAGCTACTGAAACTAATGAAAGAATGAAAGGGATTAGTCCTGCAAATGCAGCCACCTGTCCTAGAATACTGTTGGTGAGTCAGACATAACAGATTCCTTTTGCCTCTCATACCCAGGCAAGTGTCAGGGGGAGATTTGCCTGGAGTGAATCCATTGCTTAAAGGGATAAAATACCTTTTCTCTTCAAAAAGGAGAGCACCACTATGGTTTACAGCATTCCTAGGCTTTCTGTCAGTGACTTGTCCATCTGCTCTGAACAGCTCTTTTCCCTGTCTCATTGCTGGTCTGCATGGAAGTTTATAGGCACAGAAGGGTAACTTTCTACTCTTGGACATGTAATAACATGCACTGCACTCAATTCTGAAATGATGAGCACTTGCAGTTCTGTCTGCAATCTACAGTATTCTGGGTACTTACAAGAAGTGCACAAAAACAGGACGGCAACCCAGAGCAAACAGCACCTTTCCACTAACTGGGAGATTACTGAGATGACTAAGGTGGAAGGGGAACTTGCTAACCTACACGTGGTCATCCTCAGAATACAGCAGATTTTCTAAGAGCTGGCTGAATCATGATGACAAACTTGCTCTTTTCAGATCTTATTGTGTGGGAAATCACTTTTGTTAAAGAATAGATAGCAAAGGATTCAACTTACCAGTCTTCTTCACAGCCAAAATCAGAAGTAGAGCAGCTGCTTGTAAGCTGAGGATCTGCTACACACTCAGTGCTGTTTTTCAATCTTGTGTAGTTTTTACGAACAATATATCCCCTAAAAGCTAAAAAACATAGTTATGAATCAGAAAGATTCTGCAGAAACCGAAATGCAGACTGGCACCTGGCTCTGCAGCACAGACCTGAATGTCCCCAACTTTTACTGAATTAGTGCACAAGAACACTTAGCACCTCAGAGGAGAAACTCCAATGTTTGCAATGTTACCAACACCTGGAAATTCCACAGGACCTTACACTGTCACTGCCGACCACTTGGCACAGCCCAGCCAGGAAAACGGGCCTCAAAAAGAAAGTATGTCTAGTTTAAAGAGGAATCCAACTCAGAATGTATTAAAATAAAATCACTCCCAAAACAACTTCTTTAATCACAACTTCCCTTTGAGCTAGTCATATTTTACAGAATCAGAAGCTTTACTTTCTTTTCTTGTGGGATAGTGGGGTGAGGAGCCAGGAACAGATATATTCGGTTACAGCTAGAAAAATTCTTAATGTCTTCTTCTATTTTTTCAATTAACTGTAAACATAGCAGAACATTTAAAAAACCCTCTCTATTCATAAAAACAGGAAAAATTTATAAAGATTAGAATTTATACCAATCAAAAAAAAAAGTAGAACAAAATAATCACAAAAAATACTAAATTAAGTAGGAAGCATATAGTGGAATGAAATAGTAAAGAAAATGATAATTAGTAACATTTTGAAGATATCTATATCCTTTATTTCCATAGACTGTCTCTGGGTTTGGGTACCTGAATACCATATTTATTTCTATAGTTTTACCTTGAATTTTTTACACCTGTGAGCAGTAAGAAAGCCCCAGCACAAACCACAGATAGCAATACGTACTGCACTTAGGACAAAGGACTAAAAAGGTTGCAATATACACTTAAACTCACGAAATTTTAAATTTTATTTTGGTGGCATTTATTTCAAGCATTATTTTAAGTAGAAATACCTAAGGAGAGAAAGGATTGAATAATGGAAAAAGTAAATACAGTATCAGTGCCATTGTTTCAGTGTACAACAAGCAGTTGCTGAATAAGAAGGCTAAGGGTCGTGAGAGAAAGGAACTGTTTTCTAGTCCAGCAGGACTGCAGTTTAAGCAGTGAGACAATATGTAAAAGAATATTGGAACTAAGCTGAGGAAATATTATGATTTTTGAAAAAAAAGTTTCCTGTCCAGGAAAAGCTTTTTAAGTACACTAAATGCATACAAACCAGAGTCATTCTGAAGACTAAATACCTAAAGGAGAAGGGCAGCCCCTCTCATCGGGGTCCAGGGTTACATATTACAGTGGAAAGTAGGACAGACACAGAAATAAGGTCTAGGGCAACCTCATGTAGGATCAGGGTCAAGATAACATAGTAGATTACCAAACGAAATCAGGAAGTAGCATAAATAATGAACAAATTGAGGAACAGAGAAATTGATCAGAAGATTGATAAGATTTCTCTGGATCTCACACTTCCGATTTTTATGAAAGCACTAAGGTTTCTGGAATAAGAAGCAACAAAAATTGCCTTTTAATGAGAGGTTATGAAAATAAACAACCATTCACTTTACAGAAGGCATGACAGAAGTTTGACCAGCTGAGATGTTGAACCAAATACAGAGCTCAGGTACCGTGAAGCTTGAGGAACTTTCCTCCCTTAATAATCAGACTAGGAAAGCCTGCCTGTCTGGCAGAGATGAGGCAAGCTCTCACTTGTCCCATGTGATCAGGCTTCCAATCCTTAACTATCCCCTACTGACCAGACAAGGATCCTACTCTGCTATCTGCAGCAGAGACAGCTGGCCAGCAGTCACCTCTCTACAGCTGAAACATGCTGAGTACCAGTCAGTCAGAGGACTACTATAAAGAAGCACTGAAACAAATTAACTAAGATAAACTTCAGTTTTATCCTTAGTAGTTTCTCAGCTTTTAGTAATTCTTTGCATGTGCATGTCTATAAAATCAACCCTGATACATGCTGTGATTTTATATTTGGAAACAGGTTTTCTTTTTTTCAGAGACTCTTATCCAGTATAACCATTTTGGTCTTTCCCCATTCACTACAAAAAAACCTGCTATATCTGATTTAATAAACACAGTTTTTGCCCTATCTTCTGTTATCATAGGTATTTTCAAAATCAACTCCTCTTCAACATAACTTTCCCACAAGATGGTTTCTAACTTTCTTCTAAATTACCTTGAATCTGAAAGGTAAATGGCTGTATTTTTCCTACTTTTGACTCCTGGGACAACTGAAGTACAGGATAAACAAACTTCTTTAAGTCTCTCAAAAGCTTAATCGAGCACAAGTAGGACTGCATCTTTTCAACATCTATTAACAGGATCTATAATGTTTCAAAAGAAATGCATTTGCAGAGAATTCTACTGGGGGAGGCTGAGAGGCTGGGAAGCTGCTCCATCACAGCAATTTGCATTACTGACTGGTGCTGGTTTTGACACTAAGCACTTGGCTCAAAGAGTGTGAAATTAGCAGACTCATGTTGCTACTGCTCCATGAACAATCACTGCATCATTGAAGAAGAATGATTACCAGCTGTCACCTCATTTTCACCTTATTCAGTCTATATTCCAAACTTTTCAGCAACAGTAGCTTTAACCCTGATCTTTACATAGCCAAAGATGACAGGATCTGAAAAGCAACATAGGAACTGAACATAATTTTAACACTTCCATTAGTAACTTGGTGTTAAATGCTTTATGTGCCACAAATTAGGACATGAATTTTTACTTCTTGTACTGCTCATTTCTCACACAAAGAGAGTTTTCTGTCAGCTTCAGCAAACCAAGAATCTATTTACCTCAGGGAGTCTGAAATTCGGCATCTTGCAGTTATAAACTTTTCAGGTCTAAATACCAAGGCAATATACATTACACACAATATTGCACAATTCCAGATAGGAAAAGTCCAGGCATTTTCCTTCTGATTCCCACAGGAAATATATAATTACAGAGCAAATTGTGAAGCACAGTGTAAAAAGATCAAAGCTAAACAATCACAGGTCTATGAGAGAACTATAAAGAAAAGAGATGAACTAGTTTTAAAACAGTAGAAGTATTAATTCTCAGTCATTTAAGAAAATCATGTGAAGCAGACCTTTTCCACACAGACACATTTTTATTCTATAACATCACCTAAAACAGCACATAACAGCAACTCAGAAGAGAAAGCTCATGCTTGCTGAAGAGACGGTAGTTGATTTGCTAGGAACAGCACATTACTTTCTTAATTTGTCTAGTTAAAAGAGCATTCAGCAGCTTAACTAACAGCATCTGAGAGAAATTAGAGTCCATGAATCTGATTACTCATTCCATGCCAAATCAATTCTAATGAGCAGTAGAAGGCATAGAGTCACATCCTTTGCTGGGTGCCATGAATACATCCCCTCTTTCACCTTTCTAGATGGGTATTGGGTGACGCCTGTTTAATAGCAGAAAAAAACTCTTTAAGTTCTCCAGCAGAAGCATTATGAGAAGGAAGTAATGAATTTTCATGTACAAGCAGTAACTATCAGCAACAAACAGTGACTATTAGCAAGACTCAGTAAGGCTGTCGTCAGGTCTGGTGTTACTGATGCACATCAACACTCGGACATAGAGTTCACAGAATCACAGAATATGCTGACTTGGAAGGGATCAACAAGGATCATCAAGTCCAGCTCCTGGCCCTGCACAGGACCATCCCCAAGAGTCACACCATGTGCCTGAGAGCATTGCCCAAACACTTCTTGAACTGTGTCAGGCTTGGTGCTGTAACCACCACATATCACAGTCTCTGATCTTGAGACTTGGTCAAATAAAAAAGAGAAGATGACTATGAAACTCTGGCAGTATCAGCAAGGAAGAGATTTTATTGTACATTGTCCTGTCCTGATTTTAGCATCAAATCCAGTAAGAATAGTCCCCATTTTTTCTCCTCAGAATCAGGACAGAAAACCAGACATTTGAACAATGACAGAGCTTAGCTCAGAGACGGGGACGAAATATGAAACCTCATGCTTTAATACTGTAAGGCCTTCTCACTTTTCTAAAATGCTCCCTGCATATGAGCATTTGGCCTTTAATGGTTACCAGAGACATACTAAACATGAAGAATTACTGGATGTGCCAAGCTAGTATAGAACACAATGAGATGGGAGGATAAAGTTAACCAAAGCTGTGCAGCCTATACAAACTAGTCTGGTTTACCCAGTGAAATTAAGATAATATGATAAATCAGTTCAGCATGTCTTCAATGTTTTTTACACTGACAATGTAGTTAAAAGAAAGAAAAGTACTGATATAAAAAAAGTAAAATGGACCTGCTATTTAGGAGTAATTTTCAAGAAAAATTTTAAGAATATAGTTTTAGATGTATTTATCAAGTGCTTAGAAGCTTTTGGAACATTTTACTAATGTAATTCTTAGACCTATACAACGGTATTAGCTGAGAACAAGTAGATACACACCTACATAGTGATACAAATAGATGAATAAATATAGAAATAAATATTCAAAAGATACTTCCTTGTCTTCTACTGAAATGAACATTCTATTTTGCTGCTGTAAGTCCCAAAGGTAACATTTTTATTAAAAGCTTACATTTATTACAAATGTAAACCAGCAAATTGCAGCTCTTCTCTGTCCCTCTTCTTTATATTAAAATGGAGTAAATTTTGCCAGAAGCACACGTCAGAGATATGTGAGAAACAGTGCATCAGCAGAAGTTATAGAGAGAAAGCAATTTACAAGCGGATGCTTCCTTCTGAACATCCACTGCTTTTTATTTAAGGAAAAGAGCCCAAATTTGAGTTCTTGATAAAGAATTTTCTAATACAATATGACATATGGTGAGTGTGCGAGCACGTGTTGGAGGAGGAGATGGTGGCTCAATGGATTAGTCATTTGCCTTTCACCTCTGGAAGCATAGTTAAACTCAGTCTTGACCAGAGCCGCACAGTATATTCCAGATGGCTAAAGTGGGCCTAATTAAAATGAATTCAGTGATGTCACCTCAGATCTAAATGAATTGCATGCACCACTCATTTGGCATTTTGGCAATGTCAGTTCACAAATAAAATAACCAGATTTAAATTCTCCCTTAAGCCTTTCGGGACAAGTCACACTGCATGGAAATACATGCTATCATAACTAGAAAACATATTTTCATAATTGTATTCTCTGTTGCTTTAAATTCTAATTAATTCATTATTCTAAAACAAATAATTAATGAGACTTGCATGTGAGGTAAATCAATGAAGCAACATTTCAGTGAGATGATTCAGTGGATATACACTGATTTAACCAGCTGTGAATCTGGCAAAATAATTAAAAAAAAATCTTTGACAATATACTTTCCTCTTATGTAGATGTGAATCAAAACACTATAAATTCCAATTACAAAGAAATACTCAGAAGTGCAAACTATTCTCAACTCAAACACTTAACACAAAATCAATCTCTACAATTTGTCTCTGAGTTAAAAATTAGCATTTTCTAACCTTCACAGTTTGAGAAAGTGTGACTGGAAGTATGAGGAAAGACCTTGTGTACCCTGTGCACCATTTTAGCCATGAGTCTAATAACATCTGTGTATTCTGAGAACCTGAGATGTAGATATGCTGAAGTAGGGTAGCTTTTTCTTCCCCATTTAATTTAAATTCACTAATATTTTGTTTCCTAGCGAGGGTTTCCCCCCATCTGAAATAATGACTTTTTTTCTTGTAATATAATACACCCAGGAATTTTATCCTCATGTATATTGTGAGGGTTGGTTTTTTTCTAAGTTTGTTTTTTTCTTCCAACGTTTCTTCAATGGATAGTGAACTGCTGGGCCCACAGAGATCTCCAGACCACCAGCTCATGTATTTGAAAGGCATCTGTTTATTTTTAAAATGCAAATGCAGCCTACCTCAAAGACTGACTCGCAAGAAATGAACAATCTGAACAAGTCAAGAGGTTTCCAATCAGGAGCTGTGTTCCTCCTTTATATCAGGCTATGATCACTTGCTGTCAAAACCACTTAAACAATATCCTGGAACCTGAATGAAGTCCCCCCACAATTAAAATGAGCAGGATAATCCTGCAAGAATTATTCAGGCAAATCATTTTTCACACAGTTTAAAGTAATGATAAGGTCATTTACAAAAGAAATCAGCGCCTTTGAAATGCTGACTTGTAGACAGAGGACTGCCTGGAGGAGGGCCATAGATAACAGTGAAGACTGGCCTCCTAACACTACCCTTGCAGTCTTTGGAACTGATTCTGATGAGGAGAAGGCCCAATAAGGTTAATACCCCTACTTTGATCTCTGTCAAAGCGTACCAGCAAGAATTAATTTACATTTCAGATGAAAAAGGTTGACAGCATGAAAAGGCATCTTGTTTCTGGTATGTGAATGTGCTGTAATAGATCGGGAATTCTGAAAGGAAGTTCTGAGGAAGCTAAAGGGATAAGCTGAGCGGCTGCTTTTATTGGGAAAGAGATGAAAGGAAAACAAATTTCAATATGCGCTGTTCTGTAGAAACATGTAAGCCAAATGCTTCCTAAATTCCAAGGCCTGCTTGAGTGGGGCAGGGGGGAGGGAAAGGAGAGGGAAGTACATATAGTTTAATTATATGGTTTTGCTAATGTGGGTGACGAATGCAAACAATTTATCTCACTGCCCGAAATGGCTCATTTAAAAAAAATACAAAGGTGATCATACTCCATTTTACTAGAAAGCTGCCTTGAACTACCCTCACACTGTAAGATGTGCAGGGAAGGGAGAGATTCAGAGTAGCTTTTGTCTCCATGTCACTAGGCACTTGGACTGTGTAATGTAATGTAAACAACACAAAGACTGCCAGTGTATTTTAAAACCTGGAAAATGGCCATGATTAGCAAGCATAAGCTTTGATTTGAAACACAGAATAATTAGCACGTTGAAAAGAGAAAACCTACACAAGAAATATTTTCAAATAAGAAGTCCTAGATATAGGTTTCCAAAGGCAGACAGAAAAGTGTTGAGGATTATTGTTATTATATTATTAGTCCCATTATACTAGAGTACCAAAGACAGGAGGAGCAGCCAGCCTAATTAATATTAAGGTTTACTGTGTCACTCTTAACCCTGTAGTCCTAATGTTTATTCACCCAGGCTGACCACTGAAACAGTCTAGTGCCAGGTTACAAAGGAAAACACTGTGTGCGTTGGAGTACTAACAACATTCCTCCAGCATTAGGTCCAGAGGGCTCAACAGTGTCCAAATTCACTCCTACTGCCTCTGTCCTGCCATGTTCAACACACTATCTAAGAGATGGCAGGAAACAACAGAGCTCTGAATGTCTCCCATGTGTGCTAACAGCAGAATAGATCAGTAACTTTCTCTAAAGAGGTAAAAATCTGTCTGGATAAAACTCTTAAGGCAGAATGTCCCCTGCAGTCTCCAAGTGATAATGCTACACACAAGCTTCCTGTTGCACCTGAGATAACTCTCACCTTAAGGAGCTGATAATAGTGAGACAGTCATAGGTTAACAGTTTCATTTTCCTTTCTTCAACAAAAGGCTGTTGTAATCAAAGTCCAGGTATGTATATACCTGTAAAGGTAGCAAATACTCCAGGAAATAGTGGCAGGGGGATACTTTAAGATCTAGCCTCTGTGCTATCATGAAAACAACTGAAAATGACAACACAAAGGAGAGGAAGAATGGGAGAGAGTACTTGTGCAATCCTTCAGTGCTTGTTGCTAACAGGAGAAAAAATTTCTTCCATTTATTAGAATATACAGCATTAAACCCCAGAGCTTCATGATTTTATGTAACAGTATGCATGCAAAGCTACAAATTATTATTTGATCCTACTGATACTCTGTTCCTTTCTATAACTAGAATGGTATTCTGTTTTCTGCTGAAAGTCACTATGCTTAATTTCAGAGTAGCAAACTTAGACAACATGAATGAATTTACTGGGAATGGTTTGAGAACAAGTAAAAGAGTATTACAACAGATATTCTTCATTTTGGTTTCAGACTATAAGATACAGAACAAGAGGGGACAAATCTTAAGGAATTGTGGCACAGGAAGCTGGTAGAGCCGGTATCTTGGTTTATCTGTAAACACATTTGCTACAACTCATTTTTTATCAGTCACAGTCTTTGAACCTGGAGTTGGACAGAGAAGGTGTACTGCACTGCATCATATGGAGGCTGCTTCATATTGGCAGCATCTGAAAACACCATTGAGTTCACAGCATTCACAGCATTGGTTCTTAGATTTCTGTGCCATATGGTACTCTGCTCTCTACTAGAGACCTACACAGCCCTATGGGCCTGTTCCTCCAATAATCTCTTTAAAGTTTATTCAAATTCATATTGATATGGCTGCATAGGAGTCTGGCAGAGTGTCAAAAGATTGGTCAAAGCTGGTAAACCCAGCAAGCAGTCAAAACAAAAACCTGGCAGCCTGCCAAGATCTGTGCTCCACACAAAGACAGAGAAATGTGTGTCCAGTGTCTCCCATCTACACTTATAGCCAAGAATTAACTTAACAGCTTTTAATTATTATATTTTGCTTTCAGAGAAGTGCTTATAAAAGATCCAAAGTGCCTCATACCTGTCACAGATGTCCTTTGACACTGAAGCAAAAATAATCAGAAATAATGTTTTTGATAGCTTTTGCTTGGATTTTACTAGTAGTTTTGGGGTTTTTTGCCTATAAACACTGACACACACAAAATCACCCACAGAAAAATAGGTGTTGGCAACTGAAATACTGTTTTAATTACCTGCTTGAATATGTATAGCAGCATCAGTTCTTCTGTTCCTTATTTCCTTGTACTTCCTGCGAGCTTCATATCCTCTCCAGGCTAAAAATACAAAACCATGTGCTGGAAATTACATTTATTTAAGGAAGTGCTACAGAGTCAGAGATGTGCTGAAACTTATATTTCTCCTGCCATAACTACTTCAGCCCCCACCCCCAATAGCTCTTCCCCACCCACCCACATGTTGAACTCTGGGTTCATGACTGCAGTAGTCACATCCTCAAAACTTCAAACACCACTTCACTCATTCAAATTTTAATTGTCATCATGTGCTCACTGATGTCCTAACCCAAAAGACAAAGGTGCGTGATCATTCTTGCTCGCACAGTTCCCCAAATCACTACAAGGAAACCTGCTAAATTACTCATAATCAGCCTCTCAGGCCCATCTTATGATGTACGTCTGGAATTCTGGTATATGGGCAGGGACACGTGCTACTGCATTTCAATTACGTGCTGCCTGTTATTATAGACATACCTAACAATATTTTCATTTTGTGCACAGGCATCACATTCAAAATGCTAAAATATTTAAATAAAGACATTACCAAATGCTAAGATGACACTTTGGAAGTAAATCAGTAATATCTGCATCAATGAGCTGAAGAGAAAACACCTCTAGTCATTTAGATTTCATAATAAACCATAATGAATGAATAAACAATGTACATGCACACAATTTAAGTGATTGAAAATACAAAGACACTCAGTGAAATAGGGAATATGAACATTTACCTGACTGTATAGTAATAGCACTATTCTCTCTTTTATCTTTGACCTTCTTGTACCTCCTTGCTCCGAGCCATCCCTTGATATAGGCTTGCATGACCACCACCCTCCCTATAACTTCTCGCAGGAACAAATTTAACTGCTCTATATGGTAATATTTTAGAAAAACCTGTAATGGAACAACAACAACAAAACAAAAAATTCTGTATTACGATCAGTATTATTACAATCTCTTGTATTCTGCCTTTTCATTAGTCCTACAGCAGCCTATTCAAGGGTGTCACTGCTGAGAAAACTAGAAAAATACTGATTGTAGATATCATAGCAATCTTGTGAATTAATTATTTGCTCTCAGTGTGCTTGTGTAACTTCTTTGATTATAATCACCCCATTGCTAACCCTGAGATTAACTTAGTTGGTTAGAGCATGGTGCTAATAAAACCAGGGTTGGGGTTCAATCCCTGTATGGCCCATTCACGCAGGAGTTGGACTTGATGATCCTTGTGGGTCCCTTCCAACTCAGAATATTCTGTGATCCTGTGAAAATAAATCACATATCTACCCCCTTTACAAAGTAAACTGGATGGTGAGATATTTTCAACAATTCTGAAAGACAACCTTTCTTGTCAATGGAAAGACAAATCCTGGGTTGAATTTGGTTTTAGACATAATATTATTTAAAAGCATTCTCCCTCAGGAGGCAAATCCTATGGATGCTTACATACATTTTATCTGGGTCTTGGGCAAGAAAATTCTCACTGTTTTTCCTATGTGCAATGTAAAACAACTCAAAGTACTGTGCAACATCCTTTTTAAAGAAGTCATTCACTCCAATTAAACCATCATCAAAGGCTTTTGACAGAGTGAGAAGGACCTTACCTGAAACTCCATGAATGGATAATGGTACCAACTAGGCTCACAGGATGGGCCAAACTGTGACATTTCAGCCATGTCATTATTAAGAGCATAGCATGGGGAACTTCAGGTAGTCACTACAACAGCAGGCACTGACAAGCACTGTCCTTATCAAGGCAGCCACAAGCTGAATGTACCTTGGGGAGGTACCCAATGCACCCCTCCTCCTTCAGCACTATCTCAGCTGGCTTGGGAGGGCACCTCCATAACATGGGACACTAATTGGAGCAAATTCCTTGCTCTTTTGTTCATTCATGAAGTACTTTTTGAACCAGTATTAGACATGGTTTGAAAAAGTATACTATCCTTGAGAAAATGTTAGCACCCTCTACCTTGGTTTTCCCAAGAATCCAGTTGTCTAGTTTAGATTTCTCCAAAATGGCAAGACAGTTTTCTCTGCTACCAAGGGGAGTCTCGTGTGCCTTGAACGCAAGGTAGTAATACCTGCAAAATGACAAAGAAAGAATTGAATTGACAATCAATATGTATTTCCACTGTTCTTCTCTATCTCTGAGCTTTATCTCTAGAACTAATAGGTCAAATTCTCCCACAAATCATGAAACAGCTGTCATGAATAGATATTTGAACATATAAATGATTAGGATCAACAATTAATTGGAATGACTATGGTCAATTTTACAAGTCTGGAGTAGACCCATACTAAACAATATTGTCTTATATTTTGTCCATGTTGCCTTGCAAAGAACAGTTCCTAACAATTATATTAAATAACATATAGCTAATGAAAAAGGGATGCATGTTTGAACTGAATTAAGATCCAATCCCTTTGTACCTGTAAAGCCATTATGCATTAATGAAGACTGGTTTTATAGTATTTAAGTAAACCTACTTGCAAACAATTATGTTAAGTAACAGCAAGAACATGTGCCAGTTAGTTTATAAATTTAAGGTTATTTTAGCACAAGTACACTGTTAGATGGTAGCAACTGCCACCTCAGCTCTCATTTATTAACTGCCATGTGCTGTCTTGGTATTAAGTTATACTTCTAAAGGTGCTACTCTATTTACATTGTGATTGAGAGGAACTGGCAGGTTGAGCAAACCATTCTACTAATTATTAGCATGGGGAAGAGCCATCGGATGTTCTTTAAAATGTGAAGAGAAGAATGTGATCAGTGAATCTCAAAGACAGATTCCTCTGTAGCCACATAGAGTCAAGAAAATATCCCACCTTATACTGAAGAAAACATGGAGAAGCAATTAGACAGTTTAGAATTCTGCAAGACTTTCTTTTTTTTTTTTAAATCAGGAGAATATGATTTTTAAATATTAGCTCCAGTTAATCTCTAGATATTAGCTCCAGTTGTCACAAGAAAGAAAAAGAACCACTAAAATAGTCAATAAAGATCAAACGGGAACAAAATGATATCTGAAGTGAGAAGCACTGGAATAGGTTCTGGACCAGAGACATAGATATTCACCAGCTGGAGACATTGCTGACTCTGAATAATGATAGGAGATTATATATCACTGAGTCATGTTTAATGCAGTGACTTTCTCAACAATGTGATATTGCAAATTCTTTAGGCAAGTCTTTCAAAATATCAACTCATGCCTTTTAGTAGGTTTGGAGAAACATGGTGTATTTAAAAGAAAAAGTACATTTCCTCCACCTTATTACTTAAGTTAATGATGCCAGTTTTAACAAAACAAACAGCACTGAGTTACACTAAGGAAACTCAGATTTAAAATATATGTATCACAAATAATTTGTGACAGCATACAATTTCAACAGATAGTTGACAGATACATGGGGGAAGTTACACTAATAGCAAATTGCTGTTTGCTTCAAAAGCCAGTTCAGATAGCCATGTTAGTTACACACATGGGAAGAAGGAAGGGAAGGAAGGAAGGAAGGGAAGGAAGGAAGGAAGGGAAGGAAGGTAGGAAGGAAGGAAGGAAAGAAGGAAAGAAGGAAAGAAGGAAAGAAGGAAAGAAGGAAAGAAGGAAAGAAGGAAAGAAGGTTTCAAATGAGTGACACTGGTTATTCATGTATCTTTTAAGGCATGCTATTGATGGGAATTTTAAAACCACGAAACAGCTTTTAGATAGCATTGATGCAATAAAATATTCAAGGGAAATCTCATAATTTTTTAATCTAGCTCATCATTGACATTCCACTTACTGAAAAGTTGACTTATTTGTGACAAATATCTGAGTAAAAATATCTGAATCTTGAGCTGTGTGATTTACTTGCCTGACTATACCATTTTGTTTATGACAAACTTCACTACCTGTCAAGCGTAGTACCCTCTCCAATAGCTCTTTCATGATCTAGAATGTAGTTGCCTTGGTGCTCCGAAAAAAACCATAAATAAAACAATGGTTATTTTTCTTATCAAATCCTGTCTTAACCAATGTTTTTATAAATTCAAATTTATCTATAGTCTAAGAAAGCAAGCTATTCAGAACAACAAGAACTTTACTAACCATGGGAATAACTACAGTTTCTGTATGTAAACATACTGTCTCCCAGTATTTATTAAAAACTTCCTCTAAATGGTGATTTTCCAAACATTTTGATTGATCTAACCACTTCACAGGAGACATCTGTACCTGGTTAAATATACTTACTGTTGCTTTCCAGTTATGTCTTTAAATCACAGAATATTCTGAATTGGAAGGGACCCACAAAGATCAAGTCCAACTCGTGGCCTTGCACAGGACATCCCCAAGAGTCACACCATGTGCCCAAAAGCATTGGCAAACGCTTCTTGAACTCTGTCTGGTTTGGTGCTGTGACCACTTCCATGGGGAGTCTGTTCCAGTGCCTGACCTCCCTCTGAGTGAAGAACCTGTTCCTGATATCCAACCTAAATCTCCCCTGACACAACTTCAGGTCACTCCCTCATCACAAGTAAGGCAGAAATTACTGTACTAATCAGAAATAAGGACTACCTATACGAGACTGGCTATTTATTTTTGATTATTTCTCCTCCAGAACTCCTTTTGTAGTGTGCATTCTGCACTGTAAAAGGTCTCAGGATTTGTGTTCCAAAGCTGAAATCCATGTGTTTTCTGGGTATTTTCAAGTAAACACTTCGGTTTAGTGCCTGTTTTCGTGACTGAATCACATAACTACAGACGCCCAAGTAGTTTGACATGATGTGCTCAGGATAATTGTATGGCAGCACAGCATGTGCCACACATGGTCATCCAATTGTTCTATCTAATTTTAAATCTTTGTACAGCAATGGACCCTACGGAAAATTTTGGAGAAAGGTAAAATGTACCTGGTGAAAGCATGCAAATATTGTACATGGTGAAATGGTAGAGAATACGCCTGAAAACAAGTTTTGGAGTATATACAACTACAACTGTTCATTTTGATTTACTGGTCTAATTTCATCTCTGTCATACTTATGTAAATCTATTGTGCAGAGATAGGTCACAGAGTGACCTCTACTTGCAATGTATCACCAAGAAACCAGAAACTTATTTTCTGAAAAGCAGGGCTAGAAATCACATTTGCTTTCAGATGAGATGAAAATTTCACAACTCTACCTTTTTATTTCCATATTTGCACTTGTTATTTCAGCACAAAATGTGGCAGTCAGGAACATTTCAGTGTTCTTCTACATTAAACCAATACCTTTATTGCTATTTTTAAAAATATAGTTTATGGTGCTTCATGCACTACTTCATAAACATGCACATATTTATGCAAAAATATATTACTTTCCTGGGTTATACATCCTGCTTGAAAATTTCCTACACATGGCACACACTTATCTACATGTTTCCTAAAGGTACTTGACTAATCACATTCTCAGTAGTGGTAAGACTAAGAGAAAAATAATTTCCCCTCAGAAGAACTGATTTCTCAAACCTTATGCAAGTCTGGAATTCCGTATTTCTTAACTAGTGGTTTGTACTCTGCAATACGTACTATCCTTCATGGATGTGAATACTATTTCAGAAAAAATTACATTAAAATGGGATTAACTGTACTTACTAGTCATTAGAAATAAACCAACATTTTTTAAAAGTTGACTTTAATTTCAAACTGCAAAGCTAGGACATGCAGAAGTAAGGTTAAATGCTAAAAACATCGCTATGCATTAACTATCTGTTTAGGGACCAGGCATTTCAGCGTTGGTGGTTTCAGATTAAATAGACTGACTGTAAACAAATGGTTCAATTTCCCATCCCTCCGTAAAGGCTAAACTGTGCAACTGTTCAATAAAATGCATTTAAACAGCACCATTAACTACTATACCAGTGTCTCTTACCAAAGTTCCCTTCACATTCCAGACTTAAAGACTGCATCAATTCTACATAATTAACTTAAAACAGTAATGATTAACCCTTTTTCTCTTTAAAAAAGTGTTTGCACTAAAATATAATGGCCTGAGGTGGATAATGGATAATGATATGTGAAAAGCATGAGGTGCAAAATCCCTTTCTAGCCAGACCACAAGCAACAGTAGGAAGATTCCCAATATCACAAAATCATTTGTTCCTTCTCAGCCATAGAACTGGAAAGTTTTAAAAAATTAAATTTTTTTTAGAACTAGAAAAGCTGTAAAATAATTTCCAAAAATTTCTAACTTGTATTGGTTGTATCTCACCTCTTTCAGAAACTTTCAAATCTGAATTCACAAAAATAATTACATTTGACTCTATATCAAGAGTATAAATCTAAAAAAGTAAATTAAAATGATACAACATCTAAGATACTCTTGAAATTCAGTAACAGATACCTAGCACTTACACCGTAAATCATCAGACAAATACAGAATCACAGAAATACTCTCAGAAAAGCATAATTTGGTCCAATCTGCATATACTATCCAGAAGCAGCTAGCAGACTTTCCACTCCAAAAGTTGTCCTATCATCTCCATCCTGCAATCATTTACCAGTGTTCTGAGAATGAGAAAAGTCTAGAAAGTGTATATGGAAGGTACAGTAGTTTACCATATTTAAAGTGTATGGGAACATTCAATAGATCTGGTGAAACAAAGACACAGAAACAAATAAACATTTCCATGGATAATAGTAAAATCAAGGTATCAGGCAATGTTAAAATTTTGTTTCCAGAAATCACTTATGAACTCTGGTATAGTGCAGGTTTACTGTTAAAAGCAGGCTTGCATTAAAAATGCATCATGTAAAAAGAAAGCATTTTTTCTCTGTAGCAAATCTGTTGACTTTTAATTTAATTCAGTGCTTCCCTGATTTTGCATAATAAGCAAGTGTATCATGACTGAACTTTTTGTGTTAGACGAAAGCACTTACTGAGGTTCTATGTTTTACAGGATTTTGTAATGTTTGACCAGTTTTTATTATTAGCTCCACTCAATGCAAAACGTGACTTATTAAGGCAAAGGAGGCTTTATATGGTCATGAGAAATGTAACATTGGTGGTTTAGAAACTGTGTATACCAAGTGAACTAACAGTGACCTCATGCAAATTTGCCCTGTGAGATTGAAAAAGCAGAACCAGCCTCACTGGGATCACTGCTACAGTAATAGCACTGGTACTGCCACGGGTGTATGATCTGAGTAACATCATCTGACTACTGTGGAATAGGTAATGCTTATAGTAAAAGTTTATCCTGCATCCTAATGCAGTACAAAAAACTTTTAACGCCTAACATAAACAGGCAGGGAAGAAAAAAGACAATCCTTAAATGAAACTTGTGCGAAAGTTCTCAACACATTCCTATGAGCCTATGAGGTGTTACAAGCATGACAGCATTTAGTACCATTAGCCTACTAAGTCCCTTATCCTTCAACTCAGTGTTCAGTATATGCCACATAAAAGAAGGCTATGTGGTGCGGACACACCTGCACACCACATCATGTCACATGAAGCTCCAAGGGCCCGAGCACTCAGCAAGGAGTGTTCCATCCAGTGGGACCTTCAGTGCAGGTCACCGCTAGAAGGCACACCTCCCTTAGCTGGCGTGCAGTGCACGGTCACCACGTGACCCCACATTCTGGGCACACCTGGTTGACTGACAAAGTTAATAACCCACGTCTAAAATGTGAGATTCCAGCCTGAAGGAAGGGCAATGTTGCTTCAGAGCAAACATCAGACAGATGCATGATGTCATGGGATGCAAGGCAGGGCCAAGGGAGACAAAGTGTCTAAGACTTGACAGGGATACAGTGTTTACAGGGACTGCAGATTACATTTTCCTACTTTAAGTAAAAGAATATGTATATTTATATACATAAAACAGATGGTAATATACTTGGCTGAAGAAACATTGTGTGAATGAGTTACAATTAAGCCCTCTCCTCACCATCTGATTTTTAACCCAATAAACTACATCCAGGTTTGCAAATAATCTGCTCTACATGAAAACCGAAGACAGTAAAGAGTAACATTAGACAGAGCTTTATCTTTTGTTTACCTCCCACCTGATAAACTCTGAATGGGTCTGTTCCCTGCCTTTGATTGTTTTGTCCTCATATTTCCTGCTAAGAGTTTACAAAACAGCATTATTGAACAGGCAGATAAGAAGCACACCTATTTGTTTAATAACATCAAGGGAGAAAAAATGCTGGCTCATCCATTTCGTTGTTCAGCTGCTCAAAAGGATCAAAATACCAATTAACTTGCTGGCTTAAAAATCTTTGATATCCTTACATTTACTGACATTTTGAAACTCTTCTTCATACTTGCCTAATGTCTTTTTGATTATGAACAAAGAAGTGCCAATCTGTTTAGCATTTGACCTGTTTTCTCAAACATTTTTATGTATTCAACTACTTAGTTCCTAAAAACACTTGACTAGTCATAGCTGAAAGTTGAAGAAAAATGTTTCTTGTTCCACTGATAGCTTCTTAAAGTATTGTCTGATTTTATTTGCAAGAGCAAAAGAGAATAGAATTTTTTTTAAAATTAAGCATGAGCTGAACAAAGGAGCAAGAACATCCCCTCTCCCGCCCCCACTTATATTCTGAACTCGTAAGTCTTCTTTGCTGTTAAGGAAATTGCTAAATCTACTCCCCTCTCCTTCCCTTTTTATGTTGACTTTCTTTCCTTAACAAATTACATCAAGCTGGACTAAAAACTCGGGGAGTAATTGACAAGATGTTAACCACAACTTGCTCTTATCTGCAGGAATGGAAAACTACAGTCAATGCTGTTTTTACTACCATTACTTTTCAAGGTACTCAAATTCAGCACATTTTTGAATGAAAAGGATCTCCTGATAAGAGTATTTCCTTAATTCTTATTTTCCTCTCAATTTACACTAATTTCTATGGAGTTAATCTTAGTTCACTTAGGTGTAAATTGAATAAAAGTTAAGGTTAATAATTGTGTTTTCAGCCTCTTCAGAATGTTGCAAAGATATGTTAATGATCACAAAAATTAATCTGTTAAATGTGCTTTAGAATGGTGTGACCTTACTAAAATTAGTCATATAACACAAAAAAAGTTGGCAAAGATCATGTCTGAAAATTAAATTGCCTTGATGGACAAATAAACACATTAGTTATCCTTCCTGGGATATATAATCTGTAGTGTTTTCCTATTACATATTCATTTGGTGTACTAATATATTATAAATCAGAAAATTTTTCAGAATTAATTGATTAAGCTCTGGTTTATCATTCAAGATATCGGAATGCATGCACTGCAGATTTTCAAGTCCAAGTGACTGGTTTACAAGCATAAACCTAAGGCATCTCTGGATTTTGGAAAGGACTGTGAAACTGTCCCTTTAGCATCCTATCACAGAATCAGAGAATATGCTGAGTTGGAAGGGACCCACAAGAATCATAAAGTCCAACTCCTGGCCCTCCACAGCACCATCCCCAAGAGTCACAGCACACGCCTGAGAGCATTGTCCAAATGCTTCTTGAACTCTGTCAGGCTTGGTGCTGTGACCACTTCCACGGGGAGCCTGTTCCAGTGCCTGACCGCCCTTTGGGTGAAGAAGCTTTTCCTGATATCCAACTTCAACTTCCCTGACACAGCTTCAGGCCATTCCCTCAGGTCCTGTCACTGGTCACCACACAGCAGAGATCAGTGCTGCCCCTCCTCTTCCCCTCACAAGGAAGTTGTAACTGCAGTGAGGTCTCCCCTCAGTCTCCTCAAGGCTGAAAGACCAAGAGACCTCAGCTGCTCCTCATAAGCCTTCTCCTCAAGGCCCTTCACCATCTTCATTGTCCTCTGGATGCTTCTCTATAGTTTAATGCCTTACATTGTGGTACCCCAAACTGCACGTAATATCCAAGGTGAGGCCGCCCCAGTGCAGAGCAGAGCAGGACAATCCCTCCCTTGCCCGGCTGGCCGTCGATGCTGTGCCTGATGCCCCCCAGGACACGGCTGACCCTCCTGGCTGTCAGGGCACTGCTGACTCATGGTCAACTCGCCACTGACCAGGACCCGCAGGTCCCTCTCTGTGGCACTGCTCTCCAGCACCTCATTCCCCGGTCTGTCTGTACATCCAGGCTTGCCCAATCCCAGGTGCAGAACCTGGCACTTTCCCTTGCTGAACTTTATATGGTTGGTGGTTGCCCAGCCCTCTAATTTGTTGAGGTCTCTGCAAGGTCTCCCTGCCTTTGAGGGAGTCAACAGCTCCTCCCAGTTTTGTATCATCTGTGAACTTGCTTAGTATCACTTCCAGCCTGCATCCAAGCCATTTATGAGGATGTTGAGGAGCACAGGGCTGAGGATGGAACCCTGTGGAACCCCATTAGTGACTGGACACCAGCCTGATGTCACCCCATTCACTATAACCTTTTGTGCCCAAATTGTGAGCCAGTTGCTCATCCACTGCATGACATGTTTATCCAGCTGTGCGCTGGACATTTTGTCCTGAAGGATACCGTGAGAGACAGCATCAACAGCTTTACTGAAATCCAAAAAGATTACATCAACTGGCTTCCCTTGGTCAGCTAGGTGGGTTACTTTGTCATAAAAGGAAATCAGGGTTGATAAGCAGGACTTTCCTCTCATGAAGCTGTGCTGGCTGTGACCAGTGACTGCATTGTCTTTCAGGTGTGTTTCAACACCTCCCAGAATAATCTTCTCACTAACTTTATCAGGCACTGAAGTGAGACTAATGACTCGCTTTCAGTAGATTCATTAATTCTATGTTGTCTGGATGAGCCACCTCCAGTTCAAAAAGTATCACAACACGGTTGATTTAACCATTCACTACTTGTTCGTACTATTACCTACATGGTTAATGGTAGTGCTTCTGCTCATTGTTGAATTACCAATTCTACACACTGAAAAACAGTAAATACTACACAAACCCACATTTGTGATGTAGAGGAAACCATAATTATCATGTAGCTATATTGCCATCATAAAGACAGTAGCATTTCCTGAATTAAATTTATAGCTTTTTGAGATTGAGACTATGTATTAAAGCCAGTAATAGTAGCCATGAGAAGGGTTAGGGTGAACAGAGATCTGATTATAATTCATGACATCTACAAGATAAATGACTCTACAAAGCTAAATATGAAGCTTTTATATCAGTTCATTCTTAAACATGTGCACATTCTTCACATGATGCCTAAAGGTCTCTGACCTTCCAAAATCCTTGAATTATCTGAGGAGGACGCATAATTTCCACTTCTTGCCTCTACAGAGGGAACCATGGAGACAGGCTTGCTACTTGTGTTCACTGCTGGTTTCACACCGACTTTCTCCATTAGAGATCAGATATTGCTTGTGGTCTTTATCTCTGAAAGTCCCTGCCCTCATTAGAGATTCAGATCACACACCTACGAACAATGTTTGTACAACTTTCTGTACTTAAACATAGAATGTATCTTACTGAATGAAATATTACAAAAACAGCCCTATTATACAAATCTTACCTTTTTACAAACTCTTCAAAGAGGATGCGATGAGAATACCCTTTCTGACGTATTTTGACAGTTTCCAGAATTCCAGTGTATCGTAGCTGCAGTAGAACTCTCTCATGACAAAACATCAGTGCTTCTCGATCATCGTTAGGTTTAATGCAGCGAATAAAGTGAGGCTGTCCAACAACCATTTTGGATAAAAGATCCATGAGGGAATACTAGTGAGGAAAATAAAAAAGATGCACACACTTGACAAAAAACTGCAATGTAACTACTTAAGCAGGAGATATGTATTTGTAAACAGTTTGTAATGCTTGATTATATTTTAATCTGTAATGTTAATCTCCATTGCCTTTTTATTAATTGTTAAGATTTCAGCTGAAACGTGGAGCCTATTAAAAATTTTTAGTTGTAAAAATGATTTAAATATTCTAAATCTGATTTCTTACTTCTTACACCTTTCTCTTCATATCTCCTTTTATCACATTTCCATAGTTGATGAAGGCCCATAAAAAAAAAAAATTGAAAATTGTCCTAACCATAATTCTACTGTAGACACATTTGACTGATCAAACATCCCCAAGAGAAAACAAGCTTTACTGTGAAACAATCACTGAAACTCACAGCAAATCATGGGGAAAAGATTGCAAGAAGTCATCAGTTCAGTGCTCCGTCCACAGAGAACACTACATGTATCTTTAACATTTCTGGTACATCTCTGTTACATTCATTTTTCAGAATCACTGAGAATATAAACTGCACAGTCTCCCCAGAAATCTGTTGAAGTGCTATATTATCACGACTATTCATAAAGTTCTTAGCATCTAACATAAATCTTCCCACTGAAATGTAGGTCCATTACTTCATTTCCTATCCACCCTGGATACAGAAAACAATTTACTCCATTGCATTTTAAACTAAAATGAAAAACGCTTGATCAGATCATATATATCTTTTTTTCCATTGACTCCTCTGAATACTGATACTTCTGCTCTATACTCACCTCATTAAGTTGTTGTATGGTAAGTATGTGTTATCAACTACGTTCAATCTCATATACCCATATGTGTCTCAAAATCACATACAATTCCAAGCTGATTGTCATCACCTTGCTGCAGGTTGCATGTGTGTTACAGTGTACTTTCACACTCACTCCCCCATTACACTTTCTCTTTTTACAGTTCCTACTGAGCTGGCATTTGTGTGGTTCTGTGCAAGAGCACTCTAAGTGCACACCTGTATGACAAGTCTGAATGTGTGTCCTTGTACTCTCCACACTGCGGCAACATCTCAGTATACACCAGCTTCCTCTATGCCCTTCCTTACACTATTTTACAAGACAAATTGAACAGGTATTCCTACACAGCAGGAAGCTTTGACTCACACTAGCTAGCACAGCTTTGTGAACTTCCCTATTCTGCATGGTACAAGTGCAGCCCAAGAGCCAACTGCTGAAAACTTTTCCACTTTGCAATGACTGCAAGAAAAAAACAGTAACCAAGAGTCTTGGACTAGACTGCACTGCTTGGACTAGCACTTTTCTTGACTCCTAAGCTTCCAGTTCCAACATTCTCAATGCCCTTTCCTTGCCTGTTTGATTTAAACACACATGCAGAATATGCATTACCTCAGACAGGATTACTACCAATAAACTGGCAATCCATATGATTTATAATAGCACCTCCAAAAGGTGGATTGTTTTTACTTATTAGCACAAATGAAAAATCTTGATCTTTAAAGGTATGTATGCCTCAGCTTCTGAAAAAATATGAAGACTTCAGTGATAACATCTATTTTATTTGCCCAAAATTGGTGTTCTGTTTATAACAAGACCTGTTCTAGACCTCTAGCATTTTAGATGGAAAACAGTCTAGGCTCCAGATTCTGTTATCAACGTACACAGTGAAATTATAAAAATACAAGTATGAGGAAACAAAGAGAAAAGAAGCAAAAAAAAGTTTATGAATCTACAAAGGCCTTGTAACAGAATAAAAAAATTCTCTTCTATTTCTCTTTGATCTAACAATCCCACAAACATTTTAGATATATCTATTGTTCTTATTATCAAAATGCTTGTTTTCATTTTAATTTTTGTACCCTAAAATAGGAAGCCATAGTTTGCCGCTTCATGTTAGTTGTTTCCTCAGGATGCCGCATAACTTCCATTGTGTCAACCTGGAAGACAAAACTCTGATGTTAGGATTGTTCCAGAGACACTGCAGACCCACCCCACCTTGCCCATGAAAGCTGGGTTCAGTTTTTGTTACAGTCATTCCTTCAGGCATGAGTATTTCAGAGTACTTTATCAGAGATAGCAAGGCCAGCTTATAACAGATGCAGGACACACTGATTTTGGAGAGATCTGTAAGTATTCTGAATTTTTTTGATAGTGCAAGAGCACTCTAGACTTATGACAGTATAACACTCAACCAATGAAACAGCTGCCAGGTTGCAATACCTTAGGAACTGATTTCTAAAAAGTATTCCTATTATTGCCAATGAACTCCAACAGGCCAGGAAGTAAGTTGAACTGCCTCATTTTGCTCACGTATGGAAAAATTATTGTAGGATAATGAGCAGCAAACAAAGTAGGTAGTCTCACAATGTGTAAGTCTGTTCCCTTCTCCTGCTATGGTTACTATTAATTATTGTATATTGCCATTTTGATGCCAAGAATCTCAGCAACCTTGTTCTGCTGAACTGCCATAGCCTACCACTTTTTCAGCATTGCAGAAGAGTTATTTTTAGAGGATATACATGGACAGTGAACATACTGCTCCTTGTAGGTTTTAGTTACATTGTTAGTACAGCTGTTTTTATCAAAATGAAACCAGAATTTATGAATGAGTATAACTGCGGTTACCCATAACAAGCAGATTGTGTTGCTGCATTACAGCTCAACAAAATTAAAGAAAATTAACCAGCATCCTGTTTGCATGGAGCATTAACAGCATTTTAGCATTCACTTGCTTTGTGGCAGTTTACCATCTGCTCTGACCAGGTGGCATTTGTATAAACCAGATAATGCTGTTGTCAGCACCTGTGCTACACTTCCTGGACTTTGCTTCATACAATCATTTCCAATGCTCACTGACTTAAGAACACACTTCTGAACACTAAAATAATCGCTGAAAGATTACAGTTCTCAATAAAGTAACTGAGACTCTTACCTTCAGGAGATATTTAGGAGACTGCATGCAAAACATAAAGGAAATGAAGCACTAAGTAATAATAGATCAAAAAAATGGATTTTATGTTGGGGAAGAAATCAAAAGAAAACTAGTGAGGTCAAGATTCAGAACACAGATGGTGCAAATGCAGACAGAGTTCAATAAGGGTGACCATAAAAATTTCAGTATGTTTTTGTAATCGGTGATGTTCTGGCCCAGAGTGGTATACATGCATTGGTACACATCTCAAACAAACACATAAAAAGAAGAAATAAAAAAATAATAAAAAAAGAGAGATGCAGTTTGTTAACAGAACACTCTGTAATATATTCCAGGAAAAACGCCTTATCAGCACAGGTAACATCAAACATCTTATGAGGTTATCTGACAAAGTCAGTATCAATGACCTAATCAAAACAGCAGGCATGTCCATGGGGAAGGATATGGGAACGTTTCAAGATTATCTTGGCAAGACACCTACTTTCTGAGGATTGTTATCTAAATCTCTAGTAAATGTCAGGTAGAAGACAAAAGCCGTAACAGTGAACACTGACAGTAAGTTCAGAATAACTGGTAATATTTAATGTTAAAAGACACACAATTTAATTATAAATAACATCAAATCAAGAACAAAAGCAAATAGTTTGAGGACTGATCTGAGCCCAAATACCAATGAATTTGAGGTTCTAAATAGGAGCCTTATGAATCTAGAAAAGCAGAGACACGGTGTATTGTGATATTGAGATTGAGCACTCACAACCTCTCATACTCATGTCTCAAATTTATCTGCTGGTCAATAAAGGGCAGTATCATCTCATTTTCACAGCTGCTTATTTTCACCAAACCTGTAGAATCTTACCATCTTGGGACTGCCACTCTATCAAACATGGTTTACAACAGGCTGCTGGGTTCAAAAGAGTTTTGTTTAGGTTTGAGGTTTTTTTGGGGGGGGAAAGGGAATGAATGCACAGAAAGACTAATAGAGGAGATGTAAAACACTTTTTCTCAGAAAACTAGGCTAAAAGCAGTATTGTTAGATTTCTTTTCCTATGAATGAAGTTGTAAATTCAGATCTGTGCAAAATGTAAGAACTAGAATTAATTTCCAAATCTTTTTGACAAGAAACATTTGAAGTTTTCATTAGAAAAATTCTGATAGACCCTGAAGCTAGGGGGATTTTCTTGTAAGACTTTTTAGAAGTTTTGTCTCTCATTAATTTAGAGTGTTGTTTGTCTATGAAGCCACACCATTTATTGGTAGGGCAACAACCCCATGTACAACAGACAATAGGCTTTCTTACAACTGTCTTGCTAGAAAATGACAGAACATAATAAGAATGTCATGATATAAGAATAAGAATGTCATGATACCTTGTATTTTAAATCACGAGCTACTCTTTTTAAACAAAAATGAAGATATTTCAACTGTTAAGTCACATTTTTACATGACAGCTGTAGTGACTTACAATATGAATTAATATAATTACAACTGTAATGGAAAACAGCCTGACCTACAAAAGTCAAACTGTTTCATCACTAAAAATATAATTTCTAATAGTTTTGAAACAATATTAAAAGAACAATTTATGACATCATGTCACTTTACGAAGTCACTCGAAATTAGGACTTTCCAAATTGTGGTCACATATTGACCACATCTGCTGCTAGCATGGTATGAAATACTGTAACACCAAAGCAAAAAACCCTCTTAAATTAAATAATGATAAAAGATTTCCAAACTTCCAAACAAAATTATTACATTTGGATTTTTTTAAACAAATTTTAAAATAATTTAAAATATGTTTCCCGAAGTTGTTTTAATTAGGTGCTTTACAAAATTCTAAGAAATAGTTTTTTTATATAAAAAGTATTTATATTAACATTTTCTGAATAATGTTGCACTTACACATCTTTTAGCTCCTTTTAAAAAGTTTGAAGGGTGAGTAAAGCCCACTTAAAGAGTACTTATTCACTTATTCTGTTTAGTAAAGCTCTAGAAGTGAACTACTCTATTACATTCCTGCTGTATCAATATAATGCACGCTTAGAAAGCTTGTGCTGAATATAGCTGGATGTGGAAGACAGTGTGTATATAACACAAGAAAATTGGAAAGGCCACCCTTCAGGACTGAAAGTATTTACACCAGACAGGAAATAATAGTCTGAAATCCACATCTGTATTTGCAGGTAAAGTGAAGGATACAGACATCTGGATGACATAAATAACCACACTGATGGTTGAGCCTGAGCTCCAAATACCAGAAGATAATAAGAAGAAATAGAAAACCCAGAATAAAAAATTTTTTAGACTTTTGAACAGTTGCTGTTACCACACTTGTTTTTAAAATTTCTTACTGTTTGCTTTGAAGGCAAAAAACCCCAAACCCCAAACCTTAACTATGCTAACTTTAACAAGTACTACTTAGGAAGTAGGGAGGGGGTGTACACGCCACCAGCTTCAAGGGACAAGAGGTTTCCTCACAAATTAAGTGTACTCTGTTGTAATCCTACTAATTGCCATAAAATTATCCCATCTTTTTGCAGTTAGGCCACATACTTTCATGGCAAAATTCAGCAGCATTTAAATTCTACACTTCTTTTTAGAGAATAGTGATTTTGCTGAGTCATTCTTTTCCAGTTATCTACCAGCCACAAATATCTCCTGTTTTTTCACTTTGAAGTTAAATAAGAAAGATATAGATTATTTTGGTGAATTTTATTTTGCCTTTCATACTGTTAAATACACTACTGAAATTTTACCAAGTAAGACCTCTTTCTAGGTCAAAATTGTCAGAGGGAAACCGTGACCCCATCGAAATAAAGGGAACTATTGATATCGATGTAACTGAGATTTCACTCCAAAGGTTTAAAGATTAATCAGTAGTAAATTGATTCTTCACTGAATTCTATAATAGGTTAATCACTAAAACTGGAAACCGTGCTCCAAGACAAGGTACATGTTACTGATAGTACAGGCAGACTCTTATTTGGTAAGAACCTCACTATATGCCCACATCAGCTAAGTACTGTGTACATAGTCTCACTGTAATATTTTATAAACAACTGCCTGTCTTCAAAGGGAACACTACTAACCTTGATACGCCCAGCACTGAGCTGTGGAGGCAAAGACCGAGATGCTGCTGTCACTCTCGCTCTTGCTTGTGCCAAATTACCTGTTCAAAAAGAAAGAAATTCATACTGCAAAAACTATTCAAGAAACATAGAAGGGAAAAATTTGTATGGTGTAAAATCAGTCTGTACAATAGTACTAAAAATAGCAGACACCACCACACTTCTTCCACACCCCTCTCATTACCAATTGTGCCTGCAGAGCATTCAGCACGGGCATGACAGAGTGCAGTGTTGATTTAGAGGGGAGGAAAAAGTCAGTGATAAGGTGGTATGTCACTGACCTTAGCTACTGAGCTGATGAAAACAACGACAGCACAAAGGCATACAGCTCAATCACTAGTAATCAATTTCTCTGTGACTCACTGAGAGATTTCAGAGAGCAAAAAGACTACAAAAACAATCTTGTTTCTATGAAATCACGTGGATCCTTAAGTGTTAAGACAGTATCTTAAACTCATAAACTAACAAAAGAGATGAGAAAATGATAAGATGACATCATTTTTTGACTTTTGACATATAATCTTCAATCTTATTGTAACTCAGGGTTTTAAAAGACTGACTCAATTTTCCAGGCAAAAATACATTGGGGTGTCAAGGGAAAGACTAGTGCCTTTTTTAAAATGTAAAGTATGACATGCTCTAAACTTTTTCTTCTGTACTTGTAGAAAGCCAAAGTCATCACAAAATAGCTTTTCAAAATAAAGGCTAGGAGAAGAGAGAGGAAGTGATATCGGACTTGCATATGCAAGACACTCTGTATATTTCAAAGTTTTAGCAAGTCTAGCACAAGATGTCCAAATGTTTTCTCTGGCTATATCTTCAGAGGCTAAACTGTGATTAATAGCATTGAAAGAACCCTTTGAAGCAGGATTGGTGACATCAAAGCCCTAATCCATGGGTGGCAGGATTTTTATAATGAGTGGGAAGCATTTTAACACATTTCAAAGGATTTACAGCATGAATAAACAATAGGCCTCTGCAGATGTACCACACACCTTTCAGAACCAGAACACATAAATAAGTGTCTATTTTAATTTAAATGTAAATAAAGTGTTAACACTTCTTTCAGATGCTAAATGACTTGTTTGCATCAACTCCGGTGTTTAGCTGTTTGCTTTACAGAAAGGCAGTAACTCTAAACAGTCTTCAGAGTTTTGCTAAACTGCGTATTACATAACTAGTAAGGAGGCACGATGGGAAAAATGAAAACTAAGAACATGAAATTGCTGGTAAAGAAAACCAATCACTGGTAATAATTCCATAAGAGAGCACAGCAAACCCAGTGTCCGCTGTAACACTGAAAGGAACTTTTGCTCTTACTTTCCTCTAAACAAGAAAAATAGGGAACCCCTGAAAACAATCCGGGGGCCAGCACTCAAACACAGCATTCTTCATTTGAACATTCTGAATTCATTTAAAGAAGTATTTATCTTTTAAGCTGCTGGCACTGGTATTGACACAATGCTGCAAAGCTGGCATGTCATTTCCAGATCTAACATCATATGTTACCTGACAGTCTAAATCACGGTCCAGAACACAAGGTATGTCCACTACTCTGGAAACTGCTTTAGGCTGTTATACTGTGTATGTTAATGAAAACTGCAACTGTTTGGGAAATCTTGAATATCTGTATACATACACGGCACATATTGTAAATACATGTACCTCTCCAAAGTTAAAATGAGGACTTTAATGAACAAGTAGATGGTGAAATAATTTTTCTCCTAGTTGCAATTTTGCTATTTTTGTATGTTAGAAATTACTCTTTTGGGTCTTTTTTGGCTAAAATAGTCTGGAAAGGTTGGTTTTGGCTAGGTTTCATATTAGCAAGTCTAAAGCTTGAAAGCCTTGCACTGAAGAACTGGCAACACAACATATGATAAAAGAGGGGAGTTGGGAGAAGAAATTACTTTGAATCAGATTGTTTAAAATTACTAAAATTTTGTTGCATTTTGTAACAACTTTAAAAACTCTAATAACCAAATAAAATTTAGAATGGTTCTATAGCTGCTCAAGGTTCATTCACTGCTGGCATTAGGTTTCTAGGGTTCATAATTAATACCTCTGAGGTTTCCCTTAGTTTCTCATGCAAAACTAAAATTACATATTTCTGATTTGGTAAGCCAAGCAAATAAACAAACCTTTTCATTAATCAAAAATCTTTAATAACTCCACAAACAAAAAAACCCACAAAGTGTTCAGGTCCCACTTAATAAAAGAAACACTTTACCTATCGTGCCTTTGTTCAGTAGTTACTTCCTTCTAGGAATGGATTCTTACCAGTGCTTATTTCATGTGTCAAGTGAATTCCTATGTAATCACTTGTAGCATTAGATTGAATCCATGGAAAAAATATTACTAGGATTTTCTTTTTCAGCTGAAACACAAAATGATGCTTCAATAAAAGTTTCTGAATTACTCATCTCATGTAGCTCATGCTCAGGAAAAGTAACTACCAATCTTTAACATGTCTAAGCCATTAAAACTAATGAACAGAATAAATGTGGTTTGAAAATTAGACTACATAATAAGAAATGTTTCACCCTGGGTTAGCATGGTGTTCACAGTCAGTAAAATTTGGTACCTATCCCTGCATTTGATTTTCATTTACAAGGTAACTTATACCTTAACAATAATAATTAAATGTTATTTCACTTAGTGAAAAGCATCAATATTTGAAGAACAAATGTTTTTAGATAATAACATCACCAACTTGAACTGCCATGGGTTCCTTGAAAGGTTAAACTGGTTAAAGGTTGAAAGACTGCACTGTGCCTTTCAGAAGTCTAGCTTCACACCAATTATATGGTCAAAACTTTAGAGAAAATACAAATTACATCCCTGCAGACCAAATGCTACCTACATTAAATCCAAGTCCATAAAATGGACCAATTAAGTGATATCAAACCCTCTCAAAATTGTCTTAGATTTTGGGGCTTTTGTTTTTTGGGGGGGGTTTTTTGAGGGAGGGGAGAGAAGTTAATGGTTAAAGTTAGGATTAATCTTTTAAACATCTACATGTTTAATTTTACTCACATGCACTTCAGTTCAATGTGACTGCTCATCTGAACAATTACGGCTCCTACCTATGCATCTGGATTAGAGGCTAAGGTCTCTGGAACTCATTGTGTCGGTGGAGGAGTCAGTCAGATCTAATGTTTCTCTTCTTTTCCTCTCTTCAATAAAGTTGAGAATGTCTTCAATGCTTTGAAAAGTTTCAGTCACTAAAGTTTGTGAAATGCTATTAAAGGGAAAAAGAAGTAGCAGCACAAAATCTGTGCACTCACTGGCTAAGCTCAGTGTCAATGCTCAGCAAACCTCCCTTTGACCTGAAGCTGTTTAGAAGATCTCACATCTCTGCAAACATATTCTTCACTGATGCCTCATTTCAGCTATGTGAGAAAGACCATATTATCAAAGAACTGCATCTCTTCTATTACGCAAAGCCAAGCAAGAGAAGTTTTCTAAGTATTTACATCACACACAAAGAAGAAATGTGTTTTCTTTTTTTCAAGTTGGACTTTGGAAGTGGTCTCCAGATCTCAAAAAGGACTAGTCAGCATTCATGGCTTCTCATTTGCACCCCTGGTAGTTACTCTCTGCGTGATCTGGCTGAATTAATGATTTGTCCAGCTGTTGACTTTATGTACTAATTAGGAAAAGTACACTCTCTGGCTGCATGTTCTGATGTTAACTATGGTTTGTCTGTGCTTCATTTATTCTTAGGTGATGGGTTCTGTAAGTATTATCAAGCAAATATTAGCAATATCAGCACTGTATTTATAACCTCATTTTGGTTATGTCTGCAGTAGATCATTCCTCCCAAAGTAAGAGCATGCCAAGTAAGAAATACATTAAGCTTTGATAGAACATTCAGTTTGTGAAGTGCAAATGACTTACAGAGAAAAAGCCTAATGACAATGTCACCTTACTGTACATGTCGTACCAGGGATATTACTATTATATAGAGGGTAAGTACAAGCTCTTTCCTTATCCTCATATATTTTATTAATTTCTTTCATGCTTCTGGTTCAGATAAAGAGAGGTTACTTCAAACACCATGTAGATACAGTATAATATGGTCAGAAATGCTACAATGCATTCATATTTCATTGACATTACTTCTAATCACAGCTAAGCACTCACACTCCAGAAGAGGTACAGGGCCACACAATGTCTTTGACATACACAGATTCTTCTCTGTCTTTCCTTTCAGTACATTTTACCTAGCCAAAGGAAGTCGACTGCTTATCTCCATAATGCATTTTCATCTACTGTAAGACTAAGCTTTTAGCTCAACTACAAATGAATACATGTACTTTTTTTATTGAGTACTACTTTGAGTCTGGTCACTGACTATCAAATCTCTATTCTTTTGAGTTATTGAAGTCCTTTAAAGCTAATCTTGTGCAATAAAAAAGCTAAGAATCCAATTTTCTCATATACTACACATTTTACACAAGAATGCATTTATAAAAATACTGTCTGTAGAGCATAACTATCAATACAGATAGACCTCAACTACTGCTTCTTCTGAAAAGAGAATTACTTTACTTTCTATTCAAAATAAAACCAAGAAATAGTATTTCCAAAATCAGATACATATTACCAAACAGAATCTGATCAGCATAAAACCTCAGTAATAGTACAGATTTTTTGTAAAGAACAGACCAAAAAACATTATGGATGTTCATATGACTAAGATCATCTGAATATTCAACAAAATTATCTGCTCTCAAAACTCACTAGCAAATTTAAAAATAATTGCTCTTCTAGAATTTGATCTTGAGAGCTACTGAATGCTTCCAATGACATACTGAGCATCTTTGACACAGTTTGACCTTACAGCACACAGTGCTTGTAGAAACTGTCAAGTAAACTACTCATTAAAACAATGGTATAATGTTCTCTGAATATTTCTCTATTTAAATTCTGTATATGGTGCACAGTGAAATCCCACAGTCTACTAGTTGATATTAAAAACAGTAGTATCTTTTATGTGATGTTTCTTTAATTTCCTCAATATCAATAGATTTTGAATTTAATTAGTATACAATGCAGTGTTAAGATTAATTACTATTCACTACTGTGAAATCATGTTCTTTATAGGATTGAGAAGTTAGGCCAGAAACATGAAAATTGGGAAAGGTATCTCCTCTCTTCTGAGAAAAAGATAAAGAAAAACTATTCTCAAGATTTGTTCTAGTGACAATGGTCTATTATAAATCAAATCAGTAAATGAAATAAGATCTATTCTTAAACTTGTCCACTTCTACTTTTATTAGAGTTTAATTTGCATTTGTTTTGGAGACAAAAAATATCTATGCCCCATTGTTCATTTTCAGTACAATATAATCTGTGAAGTCTCAGATTAAAAAACAGCGTAATTCTGTTTGAGCAACACCCTTTACCAAACATAACTGTGGTAAATCTAACTTGACAATTCTCAGCTGTTGTGCTTACTGTCATGTGCAATTCCAGAGATTCACTGACACTATTTATAGGGAGTTACTCTCAACAGTAAATAATTGTTGTACTTTATATAAAGCTTTATCAAGACTGAGACCCTTAACTTTCATCTGATAGATGGTTCTGTTTCTAGATGAGTTCCATTTTCAGGGCTATTTTAGAGCATTTTTTGGATCCTACTGCTAGCAAGTATTATGAGTATCTGTACTGCATTTGTCCTATGATGCAATACCTCAGGATATGAAGAAAAATAAACACTGAACTGTAAAACGCTCAAGTGAGAAACTCAAAAAAGTAATCCATCACTCTACCTCCCAAACTCAGTTAAGCTACAATTAATTTAGTTTACTGATGTCCCACATCTGCAACCCAGTAAAGTTCACGACTGTTACGCTGCACAGCTGTGGTTTAAAGCCTATCTTTGCATACAATTCACTGGCAGTAGAGCAAAAACTATTTTTGTGTTTTTAACATACAGACCAGCTAGCAGTATGAAAGCTTCCATGTCCTGAGTGAAATACAGCTTCCATTAACTTTACTGAAAGTCCTACAAAACATAATTTTGATTCATTTTTAAGCAGAGATACTGTAATTACAGTGACTTTGTTTCCAATTCATTTGACTTAAGAGTGCCTGATCTCTTAAAGGTGAAAATACTAACACAAAAGTGCCATTAGAAAAACATTTTATTGTGGAATAAATTAGTAAAATTAAAATGTATTTGAGCCTTTGGTTCTACTGTGATGTATGGAATTAAGACGAAAAAAATACACTAAATCCAAATGGAAACATGCTATATTTCAGTGAATGAAACACACCAAACCAAGAGACCTACCACTACTTACTGCTGGAGGAAGGGCCTGTGCTCAATAGAAGTCCACAGTGACAAACTTGACAGCTCAAACCATGGTTCTACTGAAAACAATGGCAAAGCACCTATGATTTCGACTTGCCAAGATTGCACTCCATGTATGCCCAGCAGTACCTGTTCATGGGACTGAAATGCAAGAAAATCTCTTTCCTTGGGTTTCTGACTCATCATGAGGAATCACACGCTATCACAGTTACAGACAAGTTAATACTGGAGATAGTACTCCTGGTCACCAAGAAGTGGTGAAAAGTAGTTCTCTAAAGTGATTTTGCAAAAGGCCCCAATTCTTTTGTTCATTAGTGTGCATAAAGCTAGCTTGAAACTTTTTTCACATTCTCTCTTAGCACATGGTACGTTAGTTGTTTTGGTTTGGTAAACAGACATACACTGTTTATAATTACTTTTGATCTGAGGGCTGTAAGCAAGGTTAGAGACTCAAAGACAGAAAGAACACAGACTGAAACTCAATATTGAGGAGGGGAAATGACCTTTAGACAGGTGAATAATAAATAACTTGTGTCTGGCAAAAAATTCTACTTTGGACAAAAAAAATTACCTTGTTAAAACATAACTAACCAAACCCTTCATGCCAGTTGCGAAAACTTTCATTCCAATTCTCTTTGACAGATTATGCTTAAATATACAGGCACCACAAACAGGGAGTGCTTATTAGCAATGATATATCGATACTCCATTACCCTAATGCATGAGCAATACCCAATGCTACTAAAATTATTAGACATGATGTTGCTCTAATGGTACTCAGCTTTCTATTTCTTCTATGTAGCCAAGCACAGCCCCTACTGATCCTCAGAGCAAGGATAAGGATTTTTCTCAGCATCTCTACTCTTCTGGTGGGAAGGCTGGAGGACCTAAGGCAGAGCAGAGCAACCCTGATAGAACTGCTAAAGGTCTGTGAGTCATGGCAAGGGCAAAAGTCTGCAGAGATTGTGTTTCAAGAGTAGAAAATCTTGTTGTGATGCAGCTTTTCTAAGAAGATAAAAACCCTGCAGTCTCAAAAACCCTCAGGGGTGCTTTGCCCAAACAATCCAACAGTACCACCCCTTATAGGTGATGCTGCAAAAATTCTTGAATATCAGGACAGTGAGTCAAATGGTCTAACGCCTCAATGGTGAATGTACCAAGGCTGTCCTTAGTTTTCCAACCAAAATCCTCTGTTCTTACAAGGGGACTCTATATGCCAGATCGTGTGATTCCTTTTCTCTCTGGTGCTTTAGCAGCAACAGTGATAAACTAAAACCAGAGACAATCACTAATACATTCTATCTAAATGGAAACATGCATATTCAACTAAAGTGGTGGCAGCACAAGAAGCTGTGTCTATAGAAAAAAAGTGACAGATATGGAAGCAATTGGGAGAACTGTTAGATTAAATAAGAATACATTCATTCAATTTTGAAGTTAAAGGTCCCTAGAAAGTGCGATTTCAAAACACACCGAACATGACTAAGTTTCCACTGAAAGATGACAAAACAAGCTGTATACACTACAAAATTAGTTCCAGAATGCTTAAGTTCCAATGTCTCATATGAGTAGTTGCATACTCTATTAACGATAAATTACTATTACAAATGTATATTTAATATCCTGCTGTTAATTTCTGGCCCTTTAAACTGCACAGACCACTACCGTGAAATAGAAGCATTTGTTAAGAGGGGATAAGTGTATTTGATAAATTACAGGGATTAACATGATCTTAAATTAGTAAAAGAATTTAGCTTTTTAGTATTTATTTTCTTGATGCTGCTCAGTTTTTGACAGTGGAAGATATGACAGTTATATAAATATACTTCAAACAGAGGATCATCTCAGGGTGGGAAAGGCATCTTTTTGTTCTTTTTCGTATTTAAAGAACTACATTTTCAGTCCTTGTCATACCCACGATTCCAGTCTCGCATTCCCTCTCGCTTCTGGGATAGCACCACCCAGTGACTGAGACAAGTATGGGAGAGCGCTGCTTGGCAAAACCCACCTACGCTGCACATTCCAGAGATAGTTGCAAGCAGATGTGAGAATGTGCTGTCACTCATCTTCAAACAAAACACCACACATACTGGTAGAAGGCCCATTTCAAGTCAGGGTTACCTGGAAAGATGGAATATGGCTCCCATGTAAATTATTAACTTTTGCATCAGTCAGTAATTGACCAAAAGCTGGAGAAAACTGTACCAAGATTATGAATCTTAATCTGTATTTTTTTCTGGTTTGCTTTAGGAATGAAGCACATGTTGAGTGGGGGAAAGAAGGCTAAGAGACAGGGACAGAGTACAATGGGACATATACACATTCACTATTCTTTTGTTTACAAAGGCATCTTTGTAGAAAGTTAAGAGAATAGCATTATCTTTCTTCACTGAGCAGAGACGAAGCAGCATTGCCAGCAATGCCTTCTGTTCTCAGCCAAACCTTTCATTTATCTTGCAAGCTGCCAAAACTAAACCTGGCAACAATCTGATTTTAGAACACAGAGGCCCCAACACAGGATGTGAATGCCAATTATATCAGACAGCTGGAAAAAAAGAGCAAAATCAAAAAGGCTTTTCAAAAATAAAAATGATGTAAAGGCTTTAAGCTATTCTTATAACACCATGCACAGATGCATATGCACAGTAATTTTTTTAATCAGGACGTCCTGTACCAACTTGACAAATACAGACAACACTTGCTGTGTGCTCTTCACAGAAAGGTAAATGGAGAGAGAAAGCATTCAATTAATGTAAATAGGATACAAGGAAGGAATGTAAGAGACCTAAAAAAGTAGGTAAAATACACCAGCATGGTAACTATACATTAACTGCAATGAGAAGTATCTCTTACTGAACCTTCTATGCATCTTAGGCAGAATACTCAACTGCTGCTGCTGCTACTGAAAATATCTCTATAAGGCCAGAAAAAGATTCACATGAAGGCATCAGCCTTCTGATTTAAAAATAGCAGTACAATAAAAAGTACAATATTTACAATAATTTGGACTGATAACTGGGACAAAGCACCTAATCAGTTCCATTCTGACAATAGATCCAAGGTATAAAACAGCTTGTAAAGAGAGTGTGGAGGCACATTTGACCACGTGTAAGCTTGCTTTCTTGCTTTGCTTGATCACAATCTCTTTTATCAATTTAACACAGACGCAAATGTAGAGTAGTAATAGACAGAAAGATTCATTCCCCACTTGGGCACAAACCAATCCTCCATCATAAACTATATTCCCCTCCATCTAAACTCATTATAGCTGAATGGAGAAGCAGATTCCTCATTGGATCCCCACCTCTCAGGGACCTCTAAAAGTGTAATTTGAAGGGGGGTAGTCGAAAGCCTTCCAATTAAGGCAAAAATTACACTGTAACAGTAAGAGAATCTATCCTCTGTAGTATATAAACAGATATTATGATATCAATTTTACATGTGCAAAAAAAGCTCCAATATAATTTTTTCTCCAGATGCTCTTTTTCTACACAGAAATATCAAGAGAGGTTAAATGCATCACCAGATGCTACGACTGGGTTACTGACAGTCCAGAAATTCAAGGCAGAGAGCTGCTGCACAGGCACAGAATTGCATCTACAGCCCATGTACAATATAGGCTTGTTGTACAGCACTATCTAATGCTCCTACCAAGTATTTCCACCCAAACATACAAGCTTATCTGCATATGTCAGCTCACAATAATTTTGCAATCTAGTACTATCCATTGTATTTCGATTTAGTATCACATAGTTTTCTTACCCATTATAAAAAAGATGCTTTAAGAGTTTAGAAAGTATTGAAAGAAGTATTCATCTGCTGGCTTGTTTGCATGGATACTGCAGAACTGTCATTTGCATATGGTACTGGCATTCTGGCATCTATCCATGGAGTAATCAAACTTCATCTTGTTGTTTTATTTAGCTACGGATCTAGCACTTTCATGTAAGTCAAAGTCAACAAGCTTTAAATCAATGGAATTAGTTCTAGCCTACTAGCATATGGCTTTTATAATTTGTAAGAAACTATGTATTACATCAGTGCTTCTAAATAGATGGATATTACCTGCAAAACACCTTGATCAACATCACATGATTTAAGAACTGTAAGACATAGTACACAAGAATCTATCAACTAAGTACTGATCTTAGCAAAGGATTAAGAACCAGAAACTCCCGTATTTTTATCCTGCTCTGAGAATGAGCTCTTGCCCTACACACTTGATAATCTCCCTTTCTCTGGAGTCAGGGAAGAATCTTGCTGCACAAGATTCATGAAAGGAAATTAAATCTTGAAATCAGAGAATAAAGTGTAACAAACATTCTGGAAAGGAGATATGATAAAATCAAATGCAATTGAAAAAAGAAGAATATTTGGAAATGGAGTGAATACAACAAAATGGATTGGGATAAAACGAGGTGCAGTGAAAAGGACCGAAACTTGACAAAATTATACTTATTGAAATCCTGAAATCAGGGAACAAAGAGAAACAAAGAGACAGGAGAAGAAACTGATGAAATGAAATGCTAAAAAAAAAAGAGAAAATTCTGAAGCGAAGTGAAAACAATAAAATGGCATGTGGTGACATGAAGTGCAGGGAAATGGACAAACCTTGCCAAACTGATCCTCATTGAAATCGCAAGATTTCATTTCCTTTCATGAAATTAAATTCTCCATTTCATGAAAGGAAATGAAATCTTGAAATCAGAGAAGAAAGTATAACGAACACTCTGGAAAGGAGATATGATAAAATCATTGAAAAAAAATCGTCCAGAATCAAGTAACAGTTTGAGAGGAACAGGTAGCTGAAGAAGTCACAATGTTAGCAAAGCTGTGCAGAAAATACCTGTTTTTGTTAATGGGCTAGAGAACAGCTGCTGAAGAAGTTTGTTCTCTGAAGTTCGCAACACCACCACTACATCAGCAGGAAGAGTGTCTCTGTTCTTCTCAAGAAATGCAGAGGCATCATATAATACCTAGTGTGGGAAAGCAGAATCAGAAATTTTGACGAAATGGGTTACCCAAAACCTACTATGTTCTTTAAAACGTGAACAGTCAGGATGACCAAGTAGACCAGCTAGGGTCTACATGCAAATGAATTATCTGCAAAAGACTTAAAAGTGAACTACAGCAGTGTGTTCAGAATGGAAACTGGCTATACAGAGTACCTATATTCATAGAATGTCATTGCATACCAAACTGGGTTAAATGGCTTAAATCCTGTTGTGCTATGCTTTGTCATGTCAAACTGTTCTATGCATGACGCAAGTTAACAGAGATATTTCATTAAAGCTTAAGTTGATTATTTACGTGTGATGTGAGAAATGGTTCTCAGGTGGTCACTTTCTACTGGTTGTCTGCATCAAACCTGTGATCTATAAGTAGACCTGCTGGAGGAACAGGAGTAAGTTGGACACATTGTAGGTACATTAAAACAGCTTCTCATGGCACTGAAAATCGTATTAGGAAAACAAAACATTCCTCTATTTCAATTATTTTGTTTTGATTAGAAATTAATGCCTGGATATTTGTATTAATATAATAATCAGTTAATTTTGCCTTTTGTTTAATTGCAATAATTTTCTAGAGCTGTTTTATTATCACTAGCAATACTCCTCTCTAGCCCAATTTCCCTGGAGTCCATTAATTTACACAGAAACTGAATGTTCTCCTGCAACAGAGAACTGGCCAATAGTGTTTTTATTATTTCACCATATGGGCACAAAGAACTAACTAAACCTCTGTGCATTTTAATAGCTATTCTTAACAAGACAGAAAGCCTGACAGAATTTACTAGAATACATCTTAAAATTTTGGAGTCTTCTAATGATCCAGAGATGAGACTTCATCAATAACTATATAAAACATGGCTATTTTGATTTTGTCTATGAAGAAATATTTGGGCCTGAAATTGCAAGCAAAGCTCATGTGATGGTGAAAACTGGACTGTTACTCCCCATATAAAATAATACGTGAATGCGAACCTCTGAGAACAAAAGAAGTTAGGTGTTACAAAGTACAAGAAAACATCTCTACTAGAAGTCCCAGTCTTTCCAATGCACTCTATAGGATTTTAAGTTCTGTTACAGATACTGGTTTACATTGCTTTTTATGCATATACTTTACATACACTCTCACACAGAACTACTGTAGCATTCACATGCTGTTACCAAGCATGTAGCCTGCTCTGGCTCCAGAGAGGTGCTCCTTTGAAATGACTGTAGTACTGGCATTTCTGAGGCCAGATTTCTTGCAGGAGGAAGATGCTTACTGTCTACACAATTTGTGTAAGAGCCCTAAGGATAGACTCCAAAATGGACTGCTACATGTGAAGAGTTCATTGTAGTGTGTATGTTTGCATAAACTTTATCATTTTTTCTATTAAAATGAGGAAAAACCCCATAAAGCAGAAACTCTGGATAAAAGCAAATAATGGCCATACCACTATTATTTGAACTAAATAAAAATCACATGACCTTACCTTTCCAGCATAGTGCTGAATACCAAATGACAGTTCCACTCCTTTTGGTCTCCAAAAGTATTTGCATCGTAAGTTATCTTCAAATTTATCTAGACATTGAGAAAAGACATTGATTTAAGTGACAGAGTGATTAACTATAATCTTCATCCTAATTAGTTTGCTAAACTGCTGCTCAAGAAGTCAGAACTGCTACAAACATATTATCAGATTGCTCAGAAATACCAAGCTGTCATATCTGAATGGAACAGTTCATTTTAAATTAGCCCAGTAAGACTCTCTTTCAAAACACCACTGTTTGTGGATGCCTTTGTGCATGGAAAAATATTAAGTAAGAAGACCCAATGAGAAGATGTGACGATGTCCCATATTTTCCAATTAATTTACTTACGCATATGCAGGGTTTGGGGTGAGTTTATTTCAACTATGTACATTCAAAACTGTGCATATATCACACTCACTTAAATGCCTATTACTTGTATTTTCTCTATCTTCCTTTCTGCATTCATTTAGCTTTGTGCATCACGTTTTAAGGATATGTTAATGTGTTCAGTCTGGAACTGTCTCTCATGTACCCTTGGACTTCTACAGAAAAGTAGAAGCTTCTCTATAAAATCTCTTCTAAGGCGACTTTCTGTTTCCTGTGATTATCCCTAAAGAGCTGACAGAAAAGGAAACACCAGTTTCTAAGAAAAATGTCTTCTCTGCTCGGTGGTATTTTGTAGGCTCTTTAATATTTTGTAATGAAATTAGTGCTGTCTGTCCAACACTGAGGGCCCAGGTAGCAATTACTGCCTGCTGAGCCAACGAAACACCCCTGGAAGGGAGCAGGATCCAAAGGAACCCATGTTAATAAGAATTAGTGTTTACACTGTGAAACTTGCTATTATACTAATTTACCTGAACAAGCAACTAGAGACCTGAGACCAGAATCGATAAAATTCTCTGTCATGCTGTGTA
>VXAZ01010487.1:1109656-1337251 GCA_013399875.1 Gymnorhina tibicen | reverse complement strand
AGGGTTTGGGGTGAGTTTATTTCAACTATGTACATTCAAAACTGTGCATATATCACACTCACTTAAATGCCTATTACTTGTATTTTCTCTATCTTCCTTTCTGCATTCATTTAGCTTTGTGCATCACGTTTTAAGGATATGTTAATGTGTTCAGTCTGGAACTGTCTCTCATGTACCCTTGGACTTCTACAGAAAAGTAGAAGCTTCTCTATAAAATCTCTTCTAAGGCGACTTTCTGTTTCCTGTGATTATCCCTAAAGAGCTGACAGAAAAGGAAACACCAGTTTCTAAGAAAAATGTCTTCTCTGCTCGGTGGTATTTTGTAGGCTCTTTAATATTTTGTAATGAAATTAGTGCTGTCTGTCCAACACTGAGGGCCCAGGTAGCAATTACTGCCTGCTGAGCCAACGAAACACCCCTGGAAGGGAGCAGGATCCAAAGGAACCCATGTTAATAAGAATTAGTGTTTACACTGTGAAACTTGCTATTATACTAATTTACCTGAACAAGCAACTAGAGACCTGAGACCAGAATCGATAAAATTCTCTGTCATGCTGTGTATGTCAGAAAATATTATCAAAATGTTTTTTCTAATGTTAGAATCCATTAATATTTTGTGTTAGCTTTTTCTTTCTATTATCATTTAATTGAGCTTGTATTTAAAGCAAAAATAACTAAGTTTGGAATTTCTGGGGGCTGGGACAGAGTAGTGGAATTAATGATTGTCTGGCACACCTCAACAGGGCAAAATATCCCACTTTGCTGTCTCCTTGAGGGATCTTGCTGTGCTAGTGTACAGATCAGCAGTGAGGCCGATCAGCACTGGACCAGGGAAAGTGCCTCTGGAAGTAGAAGTTCGATATTCAGTCTTAACTAATTTATACAACCCACAGGGAGGCAGACAACTTTAGTACACAAAGGAGGAGTGTTGGAGGTTAGTATTTTTCCTTTTTTTTTTTTTTTATACTTTCTTTCAGTGAATTTTGTACCATCTGTCACCTAGGAGATGATAACAACCGGTACCTAAGAGACACAAAAGAAGTGGCCAAGGTAGAGGGAAGGGTGCAGTGGGCTATTCTCCTACCTGAGGGGTTTTCCCTTGGGAAAGGGAAAGATACCTCGAGACTTTAGCTGGGGGGTGAGGGGCTGGGCTCAGCTCCTAGCTCTTTCTCGCTCTTGCGATTGGAGGGAGAGATGGCCGGTCTTCAGTTGCTGTGAGAAAAATTCGCTGCCACTGCGGAGTTCCGTCCTTTTACTGCATCTATCGTGAGTGAGGCTTTGCTAGTAGGAGCAGGTGGTGAACTGAGACCTTATGGAACACCCTGCCTCACTGGAGAAGACCCTCACCATCTACTTGGGTGCCTCAGGGGGAAACCTGGGACCCTGGCCTCCGCCCCACTTCCTGGAGGGCGTGTCTCCCCAGCTTCGTGTGGCGGCTGCTACGGAGAAGCCTGGCAGTCGCTGCCCAGCCCCGCTGTTTTCTGCTGCTGCCTCGGGCTTTTTCACTACACACACTCCAACCCAACACCCCGTGTCTGCCTGACTCCCCGTGGCTCCTGCTAAGGCTGCAGCATTTTCTGTTACATTACATTTGCTGCCCCGGAGTGTGCCCGCCTCTGCCATTCCAGCTGCCGCTCCGAGGTTGCCACTGCAGCCCATTTCACCCTCCAGCCCGCCCGCCATTACCACGTGAGGGAGACGCGGCTGAGCTCGCGCCACAGCGCCCCCTGCAGGCGCGGGGGAATCATCGCACCCACCCTGCCCGGCCGGGAGCCAGAAGCGCCCCCTGCCGGCTGCGACCAGAACTGCACCGAAGGGGAAAGGGCCTGCGGCCGAGAGAAGGCTGCTGCTGGCTTTGTTCCTGTTTGTTGTTGCTGCCCTTGTTGTTGTTTGTTTGTCTTGTTACATGTATTTATATGTATATATATATTAATAAAGAACTGTTACTCCTTTTTCCATATCTTTGCCTGAAACTCTTAATTTCAAAGTTAGAATAATGATGCAGAGAGAAGGAGGTAGTATTTTCCATTCCAGAGGAGGTTCCTGCCTTCCTTGGCAGACACCTGTCTTTCAAACCAAGACAAGGAGCGGAGTGAAACCATAGTACTCATTCTATCTGTGACCTGAATTTCAGTTTCAGCTCAGCCTAGCAGTAGTGGAAAATCTTGTACATGTATTGCACAATTTAACTGGAAACTGTTATTTTTCTCTAACAGTTGGAGTCTCTGCAGCACATTCCACTGAAGGAAACGGAACTCTGTTTCATATTGCAGGGAAAAATGCAGGTCTAGTAAATAAACGCAAGACAACAGCTTTAAACGTGGCATGTGCTGCATATTTTAAGGTTGGCACCAAGATTTGTTAAAATGTATGTAAAATATGCATGAAGACAGGGAAATACTCAGCCAGATGGCACACCAAAAATAACACACACTTCCTATTTATGACAAGATAATCTGGAGTGAAGCAGTATTTTCTAACTGTATAAAAATGGGCCTAGGAACCTGGGAGATAGATCTAAATTTTACTTTCAACACTAATGCTACCCACAGGGTGGTCCTAGATACAAGATTCTACTATGTCTCAGCCTTCCCTTCAGTAAATGGGGATAAATACTGCCTGATGTACCCCACAGACATGGACAAGACACAGGATATTTCCTTGTAATGCTGGAAGAAAAATAAGCCCTTGCCACCTGATACTTAAGACAACTTTTCCAATTTGAAAAGGATAGAAAACATGTAAGCAGAGAAAAATGATGAAGCACAATGAATAAAATATACTTAGAATGTCAAATGATATGACACAACCTCAGGATAACTAGGCTAGGAAAACTTGAATAAAGATGACATTGCACGCTCTTACAATACATTTGTCATTTCCCAGATCTTTCCCAGAGTTTTGCTTGCACGTACCAACTAAAGTTAGGTCTGTCGCCTGAGGAAATCGACTTTCTTCATCTAGCAGAGACAGGAGACCCATGGGTTTCTGAAGGAACATATCTAGAAGTGGACGGTTGTCCTCATACTCCACTGTAGTAGCATCAATTCCCTCACTCTGATATTCCATCTACAAAAGTCACCAGCACAGTTTTAATATTGAACCAGTAAAAGCAACATCATCATTAGAGCATTTATGATGCACAGCAATGCTCTGTAGGCCTCAACAACATTATTCACAGAACTTCAACAGAAAGATGTCATTATCTCATGTTTAAATCACATACCCATTTTATAAAGTACTCCTGAATATTATTATGGTGTAGGACCGTTGATTCAGCTAGACCTCAACAGAGTTGAATTTACCTGCTCCAGTGCAAAGATATGTTGATTGAAATAGAACTGGATCTGTTCATTAGCAATATTTATGCACAGCTGTTCAAAAGAATTCCTCGCGAAGTTCTCAAATCCAAATATGTCTAGTATCCCAACATTCATCCCACTTTCAGCATTGCTGCATGTGAAAATACAAACAAAACTCATTATGGGCAATGCCAAGTTAAAATAAAAATAAACATGGTAAGTAAGATTGCATAACTGATTCACTCTGCTGCAAAAATAAAGGAGGAAAAGTATGTCTGAACCTAAGACAACTTGTGCATTTGTTCAGCATTGTTAAGACTTGTTTTCCACTTGCTTCTTACAAATTTCAATGAAGAAGGCAGGAAAATCATAGGTGCAAAGTAACAGACACTTACCAGCCATACTGAACCAAGGGGTTTCAGCAGGCAGATCCCAAATAAAATCTACTGTCTGCTTCTCCAGGCAGAGAAAATGTGTCAAGGTTTAATGGTATGTTTTTGCTACACTCAGTCAGAAGGGTAATTACCAAGTCTGCAGCTGCTACAAGCTGGACTATTAAAAGTCCATGGGCTAACTCAAGTACACTCATACCACAGTCACCATCAGAACTGCTTGAAATGGATGAGAATATGTCTATGTGACATAGTGAAGTAGCAAGTAGAGATCTCAGATCAGAGGCATTTTCACAGCACCTGAGAGGTTCTCTTGCTTCTAAAATCTCTACAGCTTCTTCAAAAGATCAAACCAGTCAGATCAGTGCCTGGCAGTGAAGTCATAAGGATACACAATATAATGTTTCTGTAATTATAAAAAATTAAAAAATAATCGCATCTCAAGTAGCAGCACAATAATAATAATCTGAAATCTGCATTTATTGCTTGCTTACAAAAGCAGGGGGACTGTAAGGACTGTGAATACATACTGAAGTTTTTCAGTGTACTTCAATTATTTATCAGCCTTTTGTATGATTTCATGTTCACTACATAGGAGGCATCTTTTAAAAAAATTGTACAGCACTTCAACCACCCAATTTCCATTGACTCCAGTAGCTAAATTCTATTCAGCTCTTTGAAAATGATGGGGTTAATGTCCTGGAAACAGGATTCAGTATCACAGCATGAAAGCCATTTTGAAGCCTTAGCCAAAATAAACACAGCACTCTTTCTGCAAAATCAAAAATATACAAATGGATGAACCCATCAGACATATGCACAGTAAGTACACATGATTCAGTGATGTGTAACTTGCCATATATTTTTATCTGGCTGAAGCAGCGTATTAATACGATTTACAATCCAGCTGAAGAGCCGGCCATAAAGTGCTTTAGACATGGCATCTCGCACGTCCGCTGCTTTGTCCACGGTGTTCGTTCGGATAATAGTCTCCCCCCGTGTTACAACACAGTGGGAGGTTAGGGCCTCTTGAAGTTCTTCTGACCCAATGCTTAGTAATGCAGCAGCTAAAAGACAGTGGAAAAAGACACACAACTGTGATTATGCAGTGGAAATCACCAGCATTGACCATCTGCTACCATGAGCTAAAGACTACCACAAATAGAGTCAAACTGCATGTACAGAACTGACAATGTTAAAAAGTATATACCGTTATCTAAGGCTTCTGGGTTAGGAACCTCACTTTTATCTGTTTGGTGTTGTGAAGAAATAGCAGCAAACTCGATATTTCCAGTATTTAAGATTCCTGTCAGTATTCTGTACACTGAGTACACTTCCTGTAAAAGATGACAAGAAGCACTTTAAAGGAACTCAGTTAGATACACACATCATATTTAGGCTATAAAAGAAAAATATGGGCGCTGGAATGGCTATTAAAGCTTGTAGCTTTCTCTGAGACCAAGTTCTACAAGTTCAAGTAAGTTTCTATTCACACAAAAAATAGTGCAACAGAACTGCCTGAGTACTAACTGGGACCTCAGGCTGCTCTTGCCTTCTGAGTGTGTGGTTACGCTTTCAGAGTTCACTTCTGTCATAACAGAGATTTTGTGGCTCACAAAATTTTGTACATCCACAAAACCAAAGGGTAGCACTGGAGGTGGTTTTCAAAAAGAAGGTCAATAATGGTTTAGCAACTGAATCTCTTACCTCATCAGTAAATCCTATAATTCTAAAACAATGCTGAATCGCTTCAAATTGTCTTCCATAGGAATCTTTAGTAACAATATCATGCATTACTCTTCCAGTTTCATTATCAATATATCTAAATAGAGTGGGAGAAAGAAAGCATCACACTACCACTTATACCAATACAAGCTCCAGTGACTTAAATGCAAATACCTCAGTAACTGGAAAGAACATTTATCTCAATAACTTCCAGTTATACAGTTTGATGCTAATTCATGAGAAGTTTTTGTTTCTGTTGCATTAACATCTGCTTATTCTTTGTTAATGTCTATTAATGTTACCAACATTTCACACACATCCCCTCACCCAGCACAGATCAGATGCACCAAAAGTACAAACACCATTTAAAAAACTTCCAAAGCACTTTCTGGGTTCTTCCTGAACCTGAAGCATTACGGTAAGAAATCATAAGGTGAGTTGTCTGCATTTGGAAGTATGACAAAATATCTACATAATGAGCTTGGTTCTTCTTCCTCCTCTTTTAACAGTTCACCTTCTCAAACAAATACAAATAATATAATGCCTTAGTGTCCATCTTCTTCTCACCTTGGGAGGATTAAAAAAGATTCTTAAGGGATGGAGAAGGATTAAGAGAGATTTTAAGGCATCATACTGAAAGCAAGTGCTGATCAATAGCTAATTACAATGAGCAGTTAAAACAAGTGAGTGATAGTTACCTAGGAGGCTTTTTATCAGGAAGTCTATATTCAGAAAGTTTCTTCTGATGATAAAGGCCAGCATAAATATAATAAAATATATGGAAATTTTTTTCTCCCCTGGAAAAAAAAAAGTATCCTTTTAAAGCACCTGTGTTTATTCTTGTGGCATCTTGTACAATGAATGTAAAAGTAGTTCTTATAATGAGCTCACTGAAGCAAGGTAGCAAATCTCCCACTTGTTTTAATAGTGTAGGATCAGCAGCTGTGAAATACAGAAAACCCAGTGAACACATTTCTCCAAAGAATGAAGTGGCTCTGGCTTCTACTCCAAAAGAACCTGACTACTCTTGTTGTCATAGCACTGTACAAAGGTTTATTTTTTTAGCAGAAGACAGAAAAGTATCTAAACCACAGAATTTTTGATAATTAATTCAAACACTATATAAATGCCATAGGACAGACAATATACCTACACAGCCTGTTTTATGACCCTTGATTTTTCAAGTAGATATTCAGAAATCTTTGCCCCCATTACAGCTCCTGTAGGTGTAAACATCATTTCCAGATATTTTCCAAAGCGACTTGAGTTGTCATTGATGGCAGTGCAGGCATTTCCAAATGCTTCAACCAGAGGATTCACCTGAAGAATTTTCTCACGCAAAGCACGGTTATTGGCCTTGACAGAAGAGATACCAATCAGAAGGATAATTAAAAGAATATAATGCTTACCCACAATCCAGTTCTTGCTTCAGAAGCAAAGAATCCCTTTCTCATGCTTGTATGGAATTAGGTACTGTGCTAACCTTTCTATTTATACAAGAAGAGGTCCAACAAACTGATAAGAAAATCTCCCACAGGTAGAAAAATACAGATTCTGATTTCTCTGCAATTGTTCCAACTCTGACTTGTTTTATAATTAGTTAAGAGTACCAAAACCACAGTAGACTAAAGATGTTAACCTGACATGGTTAATTTTCCCATTGTTTTGTGCTAATAGTATTACTCATAATATTTAAATGTGTAAGAGCTTCTAAGATTAGAGTCATAGCAATATTTGTCATTCTTTGTTGTATAAATAAATAATGTTATATGTGATAAACACTGTACATAACTACAGGTACTGAAGACTCAGAATCTGGCACCTTCTCTTTAAAAAACTATTGACTGTCTTGGTGTGAATCATACTCTTGCATCTATACTCTCACATGCATGATTACTATGTCCCTAAATCAAGTGTGACAATTCACATCAACAGCTTTAAGTATTAAAGATTAAATAAAGTGAACATTGGGGTAGGGTTGGGAGGATTTCTTCATAATTTTACATAACTGGCTAGGAAATACCTTTCCCAAGAAGGTCAAATGTTGGACGATCAGATGGGCACTTTCTGTCTTTCCAGCACCACTTTCCCCACTGATGATAATGCACTAAACACACAGAAAAAAATTTAAGTGCATAGTTCACCACATGGTCGATTTCTGCTATTACCACTCCTACCTGTTATTTCATGTTTAGTACCAAAACTACAGAATACTTTCAGGGTCAACTCCCTTCTGAAAGGAGAGATCAGCAAAGGCGCAGTGTAATAATTTGTTCCCTAGATTAATAAAATGCATCTTGCAATGCCTGATCACAAGGTGCATGTGTGAAGCAGTGACTGAATTTCAAAGGGCTAGAACACATAAACAAGTGACCTTGTCTGAGCTCACTGCATTGACTTCATATGAATTAACATGAATTACATGGTAAGCTCTTTTTAACACACTGACCAAAAGTTTGCTCTGAAAAATAATCTTAAATAATAGGTCCTTTGAAGAGAGGCTGTTCTGGAAGTGATGCTGATATTCAAGCTAGAACAGCAAACTAGCACCTAAACATTTCAGAAAAATGTGCATCTGTTCACTGGATGATTCTGGGAATATCCACCTTCTTCCTGCATCAGCAGTCCTTAACACATGGTATTTTATAGGCTCTTCAAAAGGCTTCCAGACTCAAGAGACTAGCTAGGATGGTCTAAATCACTTTCCTTCTCTCTGCTCTTATGCTTCATGGGCAAAATGGAAGTTGAAAGCCAGTTCTCAACCAAACACAGAAGAATGCAGATCATAGAAAGTTTGAATTCTAACAGCATGTACTATTTGCCATTTTTTCCCATGTATTCTACAGACCATCAGTACAAATATTATTCTACTTAAGGTACAGTATCAACTGACATATAATTCAAATGTTAACACTGAGCAGTTGCATGGATTCACATGTTTTTATGCAAACATCTGAAAATTATTTGCATGATACTGTGAATACACAAGATTCTTGGCTGGGAAAAGATACAAGGTCCTAAAATACTTGCTGCAATGGCATTTCATATAGAACTGAGCCGTGAAAAGGTTTGAAAGATGGTGGTACCTTGTGGTGCCTGACAGCAGGTGCCGGACCAACTCTACATAATGTGTGCAATATGACATTTGCAGCTCATTTATTTGCGTCCTCTCAGTTATTTTTGCTCTTGGAAATAGGTAGCACATCAATTACACTACCTAAATTAATTGCTTTTGTGTGACTAGGAAGTCATGCACAACAGTTTACACAGTTAAGGCCCATAAGTCCTTGTAGAATTGGTCAGAACTTGACTATTGCTTCAGGAGAAATACTAGACTGAAGTAAATTTTCAAGCTTCACAGAAAAAAAAACCAAGAGAAAGCTCAATGGATAAAACAAACAGAATCAACACATTTTCAGTCTGGCTATAGTGCTTATCTGGTGCGCCTTTACGTGAAGAACCAACGTAACACTGGCCAGGTAATGGAGATAAACAAGCTCCTGTAATACTTTGCAAACAGGAAACTGATTTAGATCTGAATGAAGATTATTTCCTAAAGATGTACAAAACATGTAATATTAAAGATGCACAAAGTTAGCCTGACAAGCTGATGTAATTACCAATCTTTTTCCTCAGATAACAAGTTCCCACGTAAGTTACTCTACGTGGTTAATTTTCCCATTATTTTGTGCTAAGAGCACACAATAATTGTTTTCTTTAATGCCCCTAACAAAGAACATGTAAGTCACTAAAGAAGTATTAACCATCTCTAAGGCCAGTGTACTTTCACATAATCAGTAAAACTCCTGTTTTCTTCATCTTCAGTGTCCCTTTTATTTGTCTCCTTTTCTTCACATTTTCCAATTTCATGCTTTTTATTATTTTATTCCGTTTTTGTGACTTCAAGAAAACATTTTCTATGAATTATTGTGTGATGTGCCGGGTAAAATCAGGAGGATTTTATAAATAAAAATAATTATCAGCCTTCAATATTCATGTACACACAGTACATCAAATTAAAAAGAGTATGAAGTTATAATCTTAAGAATGTAGTAAAATCTTCTACAGCATGGTATTTTATTCTCATTAAAATCATTGCTATATAATTGGATTTGTGTCCTTATTACATTTATAATAGACACATCCTTAATTTATTTTACTAAAAAATTTGTTAATGGTTCCTATTTTTTGTGACTTAGCATCTTTTTGCGATAGAAAAGTGGTTCAAATAGTGTTAATCTGCTATGGCATTGAGAACCTCCTATTTTACACAAGTGTAAATTATTCAAGACAGGCCTAGAATCAGAGTGTGCAGCAATACTTTGCTGCTGGAGTCAACTGCCAGGACTTCATGGGTGTCCAGGAAACTATATTGGTCAGGTACCTCCATCATCTTATTTGACCTTTCATTCTCTTTTCTATCACTGTGTCCTCTTCAGAACTCCCAAATCTGACCAGAATTCTACTCTGGTTTTGTTGATATAGGAATAAAAGGCTTAAAGAAAAAAAGTCCCAAAATACAACATAACAGAACATTATTCTGCCCTGTAGCACAGTGACAGTATGATTAATTTTAAACCTTAACCAAAATGAACAGATTCTTACCTGATCCTTGCTGAATGTAACCATGCTTTGGTAGGCAGCATCTGCAGAGGCAAATATGTGGGGGGGATTTGATGAACGCTTCACACCATGGTAAAGCTTGGAGAACTAAATTTAAACAAATACACAAAATAGTCAAAATACACAACTTAGCTACATAATTAAGAACTGAAAAGAGGACAGTGACTATCATCTGCCTGTTCAACAGAAGGCAGTTGCCTGTTATACCACAGAATTCCCACTGAATCACCCGGAAGAGGAGTGGTAATTCTTGGCACTGCCCACTTTCCAGAATACAAATTACAACACCTAGAACGCACTCTGATGTTTCCCACACAAGACAATGAAGAGAACTCTGTCACAAGGAAGAGAATTTCAAACACAAGCCTTCAATCACGGAAATAACCAATTTATACAAAAGAAACTTACAGTGAATCTGAAATCTCTGAATCTGAATCTGAATCTGAAATCTGAAATCTGAAATCTGAATCTGAAATNAAACTTACAGTGAATCTGAAATCTGGCCCCCTATCTGATGCCCTGATTTAGGCGTCCATGGAGACTTAAGTTCTTTCTAGTTCCACCTTTCTTCCTATTTGTAGGGAATGAAACTGGCCTTTATGCTTATAGCATTTGATTCATTTGTTTCTTTTAAGCCAGAGCTGGTGGCACAGGACATGTAATAATCCATAGTCAGAGCAATTCTTCAGCAAGCAAAAACCTCAGCATGAGGAGGTTCATATAACCATTTTGCGTTTCCCAGAGGAAGCCCTAAATGCTACACAAGAGACACAGCTGTGCCTGGGGTAATCTCTGTCCCTCCTGTGGAATTTGTGCCTCCAAGAAGTGAATGAAATCAAATGAAGCCGAATTTAACAAACAAAACAAAACAAAATAAATTTTTAGCCACACTGTTCTGGAAAAAGAAAAGGCTGAACCTCAGTCTGTGCTCCTAACTTCCAGCATCACTTAAAGTATTTCAGCTAGTGGTGTTAATATAAAATGAAAAGCAACTACTATTCCCAGCTTGGAATCTCTCTTACCTGGGGAGAATAAATGCTGAGATTCTGGAAAGGGTTCAAGGCTATTAAAATGTCTCCAACATAAGTATAAATCTGTAAGTCAGCATAACGTTTTTGCAGCTGATGGATAATTGTATCCTGAGAAGATTACAAAAAGTTTGATAGTTATACAGTATTTTCCCACTTAGGAAGATTTTTGTAAATATACTGAGAACATTGTTCAAGAAATACTTAATTTTAAGTGTTACTAATTATTTTTTAAATGCTAAACCCACAAAATCAAATATTTTCAAAATTCTTGCTAATGTCATAAAACTAAATTAAATGGCAACTCCTAATTGCAAATTAGAATATTTTCTTATATCAGTCTGAGAAGCAAATCTTCTGAAGAGAAAATGGTGGTACACATTATTGCTGCACTTCATAGTACCTATCCATTAATTTTTTTTTATTTGGCCATGAAACTAGGATAATAATTTTTCAAGGATTAAATTTTAAGTCGTGGTAAAAGACCGTTTAAACAGGACACTAGCACAATCTAGTAAGATGTCTTTTTCTTGCTGGCATGTAATTTAAGGATTATCAACACAAAAATTTAGAGATACTCTGCAAATAGATGATATAATGAAATATGAAATTGATAGTTCTACCACTTTTTATCCAGAAGCTGTAGGTAATATATTATCCTATATAAATCCATTATTTTAGAAAAAAAATCACTTAAATCTAGATCTTTATGACTAAACTTCACATTTTAGGAAACTCACAAAAGTAATTTAAACTAGCATCACTCATAATTAAGTTTGTCCACATAATAGTATTCACTGCTCCTACTTTTATGCCACTATACAGATTAATGAAGCGAGAGCAGCAGATCAGTCATGTGAGAATTCCTTTGCCTTGATGAGACAAAAGATTGCAAGAAGGAACTCTTCTAAGAGAAGCTTAAAAAGCAGAAATAGGCAAGAATGTGAGGTACAATTGCCAGAAACTGCTACTCAGACAGTACAGTACCTCATTGAGAACTTCTAGATTTACCAGATCGTCATCTAGAGAGTACTTGTCAGCTCTGTCCACATGGTAAGGTCTTCTAGTATGTATTCGTTCATGCCTGGAAGTTGTTAGTAGAGCACCAGTGTTATAAAAGTGTATTAGAGACAGCAAACATTAAGATGCAATGGGAAGTCATGGGTGAATATCTTTGTCATGCAGAAACACAGACATGCTCTCTGAAATGTGTAATTTTGCTTGCAATATCCTTTTATAAAAGCAATAGATCAGCTTGCTGTCCAGTGTACTACCTGTTTTCTCTTTCACAATCTATAACCCTATCTATTTATCAATGTTCAGCAAAGATTTAGCTACAGACTTACTACTCCTCAATCACACTTAGTAAACTATAAAAGAATTCTTCCTCTTTTCCCTTCCCTCTGTGCTCTAAGTTAATAAACTACCACTCAGTTTAATTAAATGTTACCCCCACGTGCCCAGCCATAGTACTGTCATCTAAAGAAGTTATAAGAAGCAGTAAGTAAAATCCTACTGTTACCTTGATGTATGCCAAAGTGCCTCCTCAGATGACCCTAGATGTGGCCCAAAACAACATTTTTGAACGACAGCTGCCATCAGACTCTAAATTGTATGGATGTTCAGTCAGCTTGTCTCCAGAGATTTAAGCCACACAATAAGCAGCAGAGACAAACTGTCACATAACCCCTTTATAATCAGATTATACTGAAGGAATCTTTGAAAATGTGGTGTATATGTTTTTAAACAACACATCATGTTGAAACGGGAACAAATTAAGTGGCTGTAGCATGTCTTCCACAGAGGGTGTGAAATATGAATGCTGTAAGTGCAACTAGGCTTTTCTTTACAACAAACATAATCAAAGCATAGTAGAAGGACACCCACCGAGATACAGTCTGCATCCTGCTGAGTAACATTTAGCATTGATCCTCAATGACAGTCCTTGACAGATTGTTTTTGCATTGGTTGCCATGTAGAAAGTAAGAATCACATGATCAAGCATCCCAGAACAAGGCTAAATATTGTATCAAGCACTAACAGAACAGCACTGTAACTTGGCAGGAAACACTTGTTTATGTATAATGTTCAAGGTTAATATGAAGATGTAGCGGGTCTTTTTTCTTTAATCATATCTTCATATGCTCCTGGAATCCTTTTTCAAAAATTAACATTGAGGCATTTGCATTTTCCCCCTTTATGTATACTTCTATATTTCAAGCTAATCAGCTTTTATTCAGTAAAAACAATGTTTTCATATCCAAGAGTTATTACATCATCAGAAGAATTATTGCATGGAAAGCCTCTAACAGAGGAAGAAGAAGAGTGTCAGCTATGAGTACAGCTTCCCTGATAATTGTGAATCACATTTAAAGATCATATTCTTCTTACATCTATTTTTAATAATTTTCCTCATTTCCTTTTGGCTACTCAATGAGTTCTAGAAGACTATTCTGTAATGGTTTATTTGAATTGTAACTAAATAAAACTGTGCAAACTGTTTTGTCAGCTAGGAAATAAAACAGTGGGAAGACAGCAGGTTTTGCTGACAGTCCCACTACATTCCCACAGATGCTAGTTTGCTTGATGTTGTACATAGGAAGCAATGAAAGAAGGACACAAGAACACAAAGAAGAAGCTATGAAAGAAAATTGTTAGAGTGAGTATTATTTCCCATGGGCAGCACAGTGATCATTTGAATTTGTTCAAAATTCCATTCAATTAAATCTTCCATTTGCTGGTCTTTGATTAGGTATTGGGTTGTGGGTTCTTTTTGGGTTTTTCTTTTGAGTCACTATATGCAAAAACATTACACTTTGCTGACAAGCCAGATCCTCAAAGGAGTAAGAACACATGATGTACTACTAGGGTTTTGAAGTGTTGTTTCCCTTTCAAGCCAGAATTCAACCTCTTATTTTACTGCAGAAAAATGCTGTTGTAAATAATGTAAATCATTTAGAGATGGGAGCACCCCTCGGTCTACAAATGAAGGAAATATTTTAACAGTTGCTTAACTTCATGAAGATGTAACTAACAAAGCAACAGCTAGACATTATAGCTAACATAACTCATCTGTGAAGCTTTTTTTCCTGGAGCAAAACATCATAGCCACAATACTGAATTGTAACAAACTGCAAGTAGGGACACATCTACCAGAGGTGCAAGGAGGAGGGGGAAGAGGGCACATTCAAACCTAAGCATGTCTAATTGCAGAATGGCTTTGTAAACTAATCTGTTATCTGATTGTGTATTAAACTCCTGCTGTTTGTTCACCTTAAGTGATAAACCAATCAATTTTTTTTTTAATTGGAAAGAGTTCCCCTTAAGCCTACGTAAATAAATAAGGAAACTGGTCTTAATTAAATATAAGTAAAACATATATACCTTTGTGCACTTATTTTCTGGCACTTAACTCATTTTCCTAAGTACATGATTAAGAAGAGGATATTAGGAGCATAACATCACATTAGCTTCAAATCTCCTGCTGGCCTCATCAGTTTTCTACTGACCCTATGTCCTCCAGTGCATTGACAGAGTGGGAAGGAAAAATACAGACAGTAACCTTCAATTATTTCCACAATTTTATATCAGAAATACAATCTGCTTTTAAAACATATTTTAAAAATTCTTAAAAAGCAGAGGGAAACACTCTTAATTGGGGAAATAACTGTCAATATATTTTTTGCATAAAAAGTAGAATTATCAGCCATTTTTTCAATTACCCTTCCTTTCTGGCAACATATAAAAAGTACAAACTCTAAGCAAAAGGAAAATCAAAGATATTATTTTCCTTAAGTTTCCAGCAATTTTCTGAAGCAATCCCTGCAAGATGTAGTCTCTTCACAAAACAAAAGAACTGCCATAGAGGGTGCAAAGGGCCAGTCACTCAAGGTACCTAACTTTATTCTAGAATCACTGGATGGTTTGGGTTAGAAGAGACCTGAAGAGCACCACTAGATTGATTCCAGAAATCTAGTGATGAACACCATCTGTTGAAAAAGGCTCTATGCTCCAAAGCACCCTCCTGTTACCATTTTATCAGGCAGGAATAGCTGGGAGGGATAGTTTTCCTGGATTTTGTAGGAGGAGCAAAAGGCAAAAATCATTTCTCCCTTGGGACAACCATTTCATGAAAAGGCGGGAAGCATTCATTTGTTCTACTTGTGGTAAAGAGATAGTCTGAAAGAAAGTAACCCCTTACAGTAATAGAAGTGCACTGTAAACAGCTATACACTCATGTATGCTGCTACCAAGGGATGGGGAGAGAAAAGCTAGATGGACCACACAGACTTCTAGATCAAAAAGTAATTTTGCTGGCAGGTCCAGCCTGAGCAACAAAGCAACACAGACCAAGAATTTTTGCCTTCATTGGGAAGCTTCTTCTCTAATCTTTCTCCCCTCCACCCCTAACATCCTTAGGGCCTTTCAAGAGGCCTTTACTGTGGCCTCTTGGTGCAGTTAAGCATTTATGTTTACTGTTTATTTGTTTATTTCTAGGATTCGCGAAGATACAATGGTTTCTGTATTTGGTCTTCTTTACATTATTGCCAATTTTAAAAATAAATTCCTGAGATTTACAAGAAAAATGCTCAACACAGTGAGAAAGAAAAAAATGAGAGAGTGTGGTACTGCCACACAGAGATACACAGCCTACTTCCCATGCATTGCAAAGACTTAATTTTGCTCGTTTACATCAAGTTTTCAGCCTGAAGTAATTTGTTGAGCAAGGTCATAACAGAGACACTGACACAGCCTTAATTACAATATAAATGTTGCAGCAATAGTTTACAACCTCCAGTAAAAACACATACACTATACTCAGAACAGGATCACTTTCGGAGGCCACAGCAGCTTTGAGATTAAAAAAATATGTATTAAAAAGGGGGAAAAGGAGTTTTAAACTCATTTGCCCAGTATTCATATAGAAGAAGGCTCGAAGAATTGCATTAAATTACATTGTGTACAGCATCAGAGAACTATTTCTGGTTCTGTTTCTGTTATTATCTCTGAGTCCAAAGAAAATTACTGGCTGGATGCAATCAACTTCCTTGTGGTTAATTGCTTTCAAATCTAAATGTAAGCTGGCAGAGAAGCTTGATATCTGGTAGTAAGAATTACTTCCTTGGATGGACTGCTGCTGTACTCTAGCTGGTTCATAAGAAGGGGGAAGTTGCCAAGACACTGTAGTGTCATTCTAATATCTGACAAGGTAGCCTGAACATACCTGCCCTTCTCAAACTATTAAATGCTCTTTTCTTTTTTTTTTCCCTTTTCTATATTTTCCCCAGGCTTCTTCAAGTTTGATTCTTCCCAATGTACAGATTTGCATTTTATCCTTCAAAATGCAAGGTTTCACAAGTGTCTGTTCCCCATTACAGAAACAAACTTCTAAATGGTGACCAGCAATAGCACACTGACCCAACATCACCCAAAACTGTAAACTCTGAACTCTTCATTGTCTACCTTAAACTTGTTTAAAGCCATATTCATGCAAATGCTGAAGTTTCTTCATTCTTTTAAAAACTGAAACCAGAGGTTAGTAGATCTTTTCTGATTCCCATGAAGAAGCATAATTACATACAGGAACATAAGATACCTAGTCTGTAGGAAAACATCCAAGAGAAGAATGAGTCATGTCTGGAGTTGGCCTCTTCAAACCTGCTGATAGCTGGGAAGCTGCCACTTTGAACCATATAACCCAAACCATTCAATGCTTGATCAACATTAACTTTCAAATATCACATCATTATATAACTTTTACATCAGTAGTTATTACATTATTGAGGAAATACAGAAGACTGTGGTTTTTCTCAACTTCACCTCCAGTGACATTTGACAGACAGGGCTAACAAAATAAATGTAGATGTCAACTGGTGATTATTAAATATTTTTGTTACTTTAAAATTAATACAGACTTATCTACTGCATTTCATATACGTGCTCCACGTTATCTCCTCCGAAAGAACAGCCAAATGCCACACAGAAACTCACAGTATCTAAAATTTTGAAAGACAGCTTCAAAGAATATTATCAAGAACAAAATTTTTAGAATGCATTCTGTGAAGACTCTTCTTCCCTGACTCCAGTTCTAAGCTTTTAATCAGGTATTTTCCTCCTTGATGTTCTGCTTCTCCACCCAGTGAAAAGGCAGTTAAGAGATCTGTTACTACATTTGAATTTCTCCATCTCATGTGCTGTTATGACATTTCTTTTTTAGATTTTCTCCCACATGCTATTCTGGATAGAGCAATCTATTATTTTAAGACTGAGCATAAGTAGATAATGTCTTAATTATTGTACATTTAAATGAGAAAAGAAAAAACCAGAACATTTTAATTTCATTCCCTTTTGCTGATGGTCAGTACTTTTCAAGGCATTCGGTTAAAGATTTAGAATTCTACAGTTTTCCATTTGTTCTACTCACAAGACATGAAATATTTTTTGTTTTGATATTTTATGGAAGAAAATTGAGAGTTTACTTTTTTTGAGAAAATCTTCCTGAAGGATGCAAGATTTTATAACCATATTTTAAGCAAGGAAGGGCTGGGACAATAGACAGAATACTGGGGTTCCAAATGAGTTTCCCTTTTAAATGTCTTCATGACAAGCTCTGTTGTATTTTTAAACATTATTTACAGAAGTTGGTATAAATCCTAGCTTAAAAGGCTTTGAAAGTTTTTACATCTGTTTTTCAACTTTTTCAACAATGAACCAGCTGCCAGCTTTGCTGGCTTGAGATAAAGTCCTGACAAGGACAAAAAACCAGGGATAATATTTGATGTTTATAAACAAACACCAGAGAATACACCCACTTTTCACAGCGCATTTTGCCAGTGTAGACAGCATGAAGAGTCATTTAAAATTTAGCAGTATTAGGAGACAGACTAAATCTCTTCTGACTTTCTCCTTAAGCAGGCTGGCAATCAGCCTGTATGTTGGAATCGCTTGTACTATGAATCAAAAAAGCAACCGACCACATGAATAAGTTCAAGAGATCAAAAGGTGTATTTGAAAAGTGAGCAGCTCTCTCATAACCTTCCTTAATGAATTATCAAACACACTTAAACATTATTTAACAAAATTATAATCTCCACAAACAGAGCAAATGTTTACTTTTAACAGACAATTAATAATATCCATAATTTGTAACATATCTTTGCCTAGAGCCTTCCCAGAGCCTTCCCCAGACTCTAGGGCAGGAAGAATGGAAATAAAAATGGCTAGAGCTCCAGGCATTATACATGTTTCTCTTCATTAACAGGTTTACAGTGACCTAAGCTACAGCACGGCTTTATAGAACAAGATGAAGTTCTTGCCTCAGACAAACTGCTATCTCTTTTTCATAGGTATAATATATTAAGTAAAGCTATTAATAGCCATTTCATAAGTGAAAGGAACAGAGAAATATTGAGGGCAAGTGACAGAACGGAGATTACACAGCAAATCAGAGCGAGAACGAGGAACAGAACACAAACCTCTACTATGTCTTTGCATTATAATTCAGGGGGTGCCTAAACATTCTTGGTATTTTACTGACAAGCAATCATATGAATCTTTATCTTTAAAAACCTATCCCTGAAATATAGCAAGTTTATGGTAAGCTTGACTTGCGTACCCTTTTTTACTTAGAGAATACAGTATAAATCACACTCAGACACACCGAGTTTATCGACACTCAGTTATTATTATTGTAACAAAAACATTTTTGTAGTTCTGCTTATCATTCCTGACCAATGTCTGCTTGTTCTGTTGTCCACACGTTGTTGTAACTTAAGATTCCTTCTTTTTTCCTCCGTTGTCCAATTTTATGCTACATAAGGTATTTCTTTAAGAATGAATGACATTCTTGTTCTCACAATGTTACTATGCATAAGGACACTATTTGAACAACCATCTTACAGTATTTGTGTGAATACAGAAGTGGGAAAGTAAAAAAGAGAAGGAAAAATAGGAAAAAACTGAGTGAGAGCCTGTGAAAGCATCCTCTCTGATTTTAAGAAATGCTTCCTGCCTAGAGGCAGTAATTGATAGGCCATATATTGATAGGAGTAAGACTGCTGTGACTCCCAAGATGAACTAGAAATCAGTATCCACGTGTTAAAAATGAATTCTGTATTTGACTTTAGAATAGATGGGGAAGAATGGTTCAGCATGGCTGGAATGAATACATGTGAAGCAATGTTCTGATGTACTAACCTCTATTTTTCAATGATTGAAGAACTTTTATAAAAGTAGAACTAGTGGACTACTTAACACTGAATAAATTTATCAGAATTAAACTTCATATAATTGTTACTTTGTAAAACCTGTTAATGAAAAGTGTACTGATGCTAATTAGCAATTTTTCTTTGGTATTGTTAGAAAACACACACAGTTAACTGATCGCTTATAAAAGGGATATTGATAAGAAAGATAATACCCAGAGCTCATCCTTACACAGCTGTGACATTGGACTTTCTCACCAAGTTTTTCCCCATGAGAGTATAAGACACAGGCAATGCAGGAGTGGAGTGTTAATGCTGAAATGGCAAAACACAAGAATTTCAGTCTAAAAGATGCCAACAGATGAAGAAAAAAAACTTTTTCCTCATTATAATTGTGGAAAGAGGGGTATTCTGGCTGGGTTTTCTGAAAACACCTATTTGCATAAGGATCAAAGATATCTGCATCTCACCAATGAAAATAATTTAGGGAAAAACAGAACTAGTGGAAAAGTTTCAAAGAGTATCTTTTTCATTAAAAAAGCAGGATGAATTGTTAATGTCATTTTTAATTTTAAAAGTGGTCTTTTACTAGCACAAACATTTTCTTTTTATTATTAATTTTTAACCTAAAGGAAATCATAGAATATAAAATTCTCTAGTAAGTTGCTTCATGGAAAAGTAACAACAATAAGTTTGTCAGCAATAAACTGATGATAGCAACAAATGTGTGTAAACAGACGTCTCAAGGTCAGCTCAAGGTCAATAAAGAGCCCCTTCAGTTCAGAGGTCTGAAGAAATGTACTGAAGTTAAGCCTAGCTATACTGCACACCAAGAAGCTGACAAAAGAAGAATGAAATAAAATAAGGTGATGTTTCAATCTGACTCCAGAGGCCAACCCAGATGACCCTGCCAAAAGGGGCCAGCCTGTTTCTTTCTACCACTCTCCTGCTTATTCCTGGTCATGTGAAGCATTCCCTCCTTTATTTCAGCTATATGACCTGAGGCACCTCTCTGCAATCACTAACAGAGTAGAAAATTATCTGTGTGTTTCTGCTGGCTTAGTTTTTTTCTCTCACTGTAGCAGTTCAAGCTCAGGAGGTTTTTGACAATCACTGAAGCTGCAATAAAAACAGCATCATGAGTTTGTTCCTGGGAGTTGAGGGAAAATGAGAGAAAGAAGCCAGTTCTCTCTTTTTCACTAGCGGTGCTCTGCTAGATAAGCTTTCCATGTCTCTCTTTCACACGCTCTAAGTCATTAGTACTGACTTTCAAAGTTTGCAGGCTTGCTCTCAGGCACAATGACCTGAAGTGATGTATCAAAATAGGCAAAATTGGCATGGCTCCATTGGAAAGAGAATCCTATTAAAAACCTCAGATGTGCTGAGTCAGTGCAGAATCAAAAGACACAAATCCAAAGCACCATCCTGGAAGACTTTCATGTGAGACAAAACACAGATACCTCCCAATCCATTGTCATCACCAGTGACTCCCTGGGCTACCTCAAAGAAGTTAACACAAGCATACTGATGATTTTCTAGTTTCTGGAAATTTTCAGCCTGTGGTCTGAGAACATTTTCTCTTACTTATATTTAAATGATTGATCTGTAGTGTTGCTCTACTCCTAAAAACAAGTGTCTGTTTTTCTTTATTTCTGAACACCAGGAAATTAATGTACATTTCATTGTACCTGTCATGAGCGCATCAATAAACAGAAAAAGCATGCACTATATTCAATGTTGTAATAGAAAGGTTTCACTTAACATAGGTTTGAATTGGCCTTATTTACTTGAAGTGGTGACTATACATTCAGATGACTTCTACAGATCATTACAAATGAATGCCAGTAAATTTTTTACAGTACCATCTGGTCATATGTTTTTCTGCATGTCAAATTTTGTATTGAAAATTATGTTGTAGATGCATTACAGAGGTTTTAAAGGCTTTTAACTGGTAACAATTTTCCTAGAGGGTACAATAGCCCTATTACAGAGCCAAGTCTTTTACTATTATGAGGCTATGTAAATCCTCTGGGGAAAATTATAATTAGATGCTCTTGGTGGTTGGTTCTTCTGTAATAATCTTATGTTTGTATTCCAGTATTAACTGTCTGGCCCACAGACTTAGTATTTTGCAGGGACATGCTTTTGCTATCTCATTAAAGTTTGTACCAATTTGGTCAAGTTTAAAACCTTTAGAATATCATTCTGAACAATATGATGTAGATTTCAATCTAAATTGTGGCAAAGAATAACTAGATTTTTGTCCTTACTGAGCATGCTCTCAACCCTGATTACAGTGGGCTGGTGCTTTACAGAACAGGTAAGGATACCATAGTATAACGCTAAAACAATCAGAAAGATTTTTGTTTGAAAATAAAATATTTAAGTTGGGTTAGGTGGTGACAGGACAGACAAGGAGTTAAACTCCCTTAGATGAGCACTGATTCATACTAGGGTGCTGGGAAGCAAAATCCTTCCTACATTCCAGTCATGTGTAAGGTGCAGAAGCTTGTCTGTCACACCACATCCAGTTTATACATGAAAAGGCTTGAGGAAAGAAATGCTGTCTTGGTCTTGCTTCTTTGTCACTCCACATTATGGAGCTCAATCCCAGAAGAATGTATTGGAATACCATGACAAATCCATTCCAGAGCCCCTCTTAGCACAAGGATCATTTCACTCTGTCTATATGTGCAATCAGGTCAACAGCTGGAAAAATTCTTATACCTCCTGGGCCAGCCATGCCATAGCTGTAGGCAATGTGATCTGTGAGGTGCTATATAGAGAAGAATCTTAGGAAACTAGATAAAGCAGAAACTTCTACTGTAACACTAGCATAACTCCCTCACCCACACACAGCGAGCATTTCCAGGTATGTCTTCCCAGAAAACAAACTAAGAAACCAACAAGAACAAATACACACACCCCACAAAAACAAACAAACAAAAACCCACCACCCACAGAAGTCAGCTTCACCTTGAAACTGTACTTAACAGCCATTCCTTTATTTCAACTTGTACATTTTTGCTTGGGCCTTTAGCATTTAAGTCACAGAGTTTTATGGCATATAAGTATATACATGTTTATGACTTATGAATCATAACATCTAATTTACTTCATCGACATTAGTAAGTGGTTACTTATAGTAATGGGCCAGAGCTTATCTAGCTCTAGAATTTCATATTACAGAATGATTGCTGAGCTTGGGACAGTGTGTTCATTTGCATTTAATTCTCCTTTGAAACAGTGAAATTCTGCCACCCTCTGGACAACAACTAAACGAAGACATATTTACAATCAGCCTCAAAAGATGCCACTTCTGTTGATAAACATGCATTGCTTTTTAAGCACATTTATAATTAATTACTGGGCTGAATGAAAAAAATATGTTATAATTAAAACTACAGATGAAACAACTACTTTCAGTACTGAACAGTCTTCTTACTAATAGGATTTAATCAAATGGCAAACTTCAAAATTTTCTGTTCTTAACTTTTTCTAGTAGTCACTTGAATGCTCACAGTTGTTTTTTTAAAGATCTGTTTCCCAGGTATGATATAATTTTTCATGCCAACGTGTATTTCCACAAATCAGAATATTCTGGAATTATCAACATCTTTCTGACTGAGCCAAATGAGAACAAGTATAGAACAGAGTTCAGTGGGAGAAAAAAAGGCAAAGAAGGTTTCATTACGGCTGATCAAAATAGCCTTAAAAAGTATCAAAGGGAAAACACGTCTCTTACACTCAAAGGGCAAGCAGCCCTTACTGCTAATAATATTGCCAATCAACACATTGATATGATCATTTGAAACAGTAAAAGTCACATTCAAAGTTTCAATTTGTGCTTCCAGTATAAGTGTGGGGAAGGAGGGCTGCAGCATATATGTTACTACACACTGTAACTTGTACAGTACCTTGTTTTGACTATGGAGCCTAGCTGCTGTTGTTCTTGGATGAGCTCAGCCAGCTGTTTTTGCAGAGACATATCTTTACCATGTACTTGTTTAATAAACGGATGTTCCAAAAGATGGGTGACCGAAGGACGCTTTTCAAAATCTTTGATCAGACACCTGTGACAGAGAAATAGGGGTCTCAGACAATGATCTTATTTCATTACAGCATGAACTGAGTCAGCTTACTGTGTGGCTGTTACTCTATTTTCTTTTTCCATTCATTTGAGTTCCTTATGTAAGAAGACTCTTCCAAACTGCAATAAATCTGGCATAAAATACTTCGCTAAGTGAAAGCACTCTACAAGTATTCTAGTATAAAGGTTACAAATTCCAGCTTCTTTAATCTCTCTTTTAACTGTAACCAGATAAAAGGAAAAAATGACATTGTATCCTGTAAGAGCTGTACAGCTAATATACATAAAAATTAAGATCAACAGACAATACTTCATTCACTTTAATTTTCTACCTACTCTCCAATGAGAGTTTGACTATGAAGTGTAGGATATAGCCTATTAAAAATCACGACTGAAACCTGTGGTACAACACTAATCAGAACGATTTGATACAGAGCTTTGTTTTTAAAATGAATGTTACAGGTAGATATTCTATATCGCAATGATGACTGTTAGCATAAGAATTATAAAAAATTCTGCAAACCTGCATAATTCAGTCTGGAAGAGAAAGGAATGAGTCAGAATTAAATGCTAGCCAGGGTACCAAACTTCTTTCTGTGATAGGAACAGGTGAACTAGTAATGAGTAAAGAAATACGTCCTATTAAATCAGCATAAAATAAAGTACTGTGCTAATTTATATAATATAGATTTAAATTTGGAGAAGCCATCACTCAAGTTGAATTATTTTCTGCATAATAAGGCTGAAATAATACCGTTCAAACAGAAGAATGGTCCAACAGGATAACAGTGCTTTCAAGTATCCTCTAATTAATAATACAAAATCATTCTGTTCATCTTGCTCAAATAATTATGATATTGACATTATTTGAGAATGTGAAAAAGAAGCACTGCAATTCAGTATATACTTCCCTTCCAGTATCTGTAATTTTAGCAAATTATAGCTCAAGATGAATTTATTTGATGAGATGCATTCATATTACATACTGCACAATTTCATTTCATATTTGCTGAGTAATTACCTAAAGTGCTTCCCTTGCAGGGCCAAATACCATAAATAAAGACTATCATTTCAGCCAAAAGTTCAGTGAAACTTTAACACCTTCTAGAATTTATATTCTAGTAATAAAAGTAACAATGTACAAAATTTAAACTACATTACAAAAAATCATACACGTTAATTGATTTCAAATACTACCAAACACATTAGCAAGTTATTAAAGTTTAGCCTCACCTCAAAGACTTTACTGAAGACTAAAGTCTGGTCTTAAAATGATCCTGAAATATCTTTGAACATAACTTTAATACTTTAGGTTCCCGAAAACCATTTTGCAAACCTCTTCTGTTCATCCAGTCCAGAAAAGAAAGCCTGTAAAATGTGTTACCAGTTTTGGAACTATTTTGGTGAATTTTGCTACAGGCTAGAACTGTAGCCACCTGATAGAAACACTAAAGCAACACAACCTGCTTTATCTCCATCCCTCTGAGTGCAAGGCTATAAATACCAGTCCTTCCCCTCCATGAAAAGATCCATCATTAGCCTTGAACAGGTTCTGACAATCTCCCCTACCCCTTTTCTTTTTTGTAATCTGGGAGTTTTAAAAGTCAATACACCCACACAGAAAATACGGTCCATGCCAATCCTGCTAAAATTCATGTTTCCCGAGAAAAAGGAAAAAAGCATTTGAAAAGAAAGACAACATTCATCAGGAAGACAGAGGAAAAGAGAACAAAACAACAAATGCTACATGTTACACAAATCCACAGATTAATGGCAAGTATCTGAAGCGGAGATTTCAGTCTGAAAAGACCATGCACTCATGATTCTTACCATTCTATCAATAATTCCAAATTTACAGTATTTATGTTTTCTTGTTAATATATAAATGTTCTTGTTAAATTTTACTTCATCTGAAGTTTTTCAGTACTATAACTAAATCCAAGTGAATCTACGTCATAGAATCATGAATAGTTTGTGTTGGAAGGGACCTTTCAAGGTCATTTAGTCCAAACCCCCTGCAATGCACAGGGACATCAAATATATCAAGTTGCTCAGAACCCTGTTCAATTTGACCTTGACTGTTTCCAGGGATGGGGCATCTACCAACCTGTGTCAGTGTTTCACCTCAACGTAAAAAATATCCTCCTGATATCTAGTCCGAATCTACTCTCTAGTCTAAAACCATTATCTCTTGTCCTACCACAAAAGGCACTTGCTTTTCAGATAATAACACTAGAGTTTAAATGGATTCTCTTCAAAAAATTACATAGTTCCAGAGAGGATATCTTGTGTTTATCAAAAGTGGGAAGAACATACAAACCCTTGACCTGGTGGCATGCACTTATTAATATGAGTTCTCTGAGCTGTGAACAGTGCCCCCGCAGAGACACTCTACACACAGGATACAGAAGTTGCCTGAGAGTTTTTCCATATAGATGGCCCCTAGGTGAAACATCCAAGGATGTCCAGGATACTGCATGCATTGTGGAAGCCCAACAAGAAGAGACATTTCGGAGAAAAAAGTTCTTAGCTTCTCTATTGCACTCCTGAAATTGGAGCTTTTTAGGTGTGGCAGATGTTTTAATGAGCACAGCTAAGTTCTGTGAAGAAGGTAATCTTGGAGATCTTCAGGATTGCCTTTGCTTCTGCTGCATAATCCTGCCGATCCCCCACTGACTATTCACTTTGTGTGCATGCTTCACCTTTGCAACAATTGATGTTTTTCTATTGTTTCATCTAAATGCAGCCTTCATTCTCTGGTAGTAGGATATTGCTGCAGTCTGTGTTCACATAGGATTTTGCTTGAAACACAACCAAAACTTTGCTAAATTGCAGGATGACTAAGTTAATGACACAAGACGCATCAACATGATTCTGTGATCAAACTCTGTTCTAAGCTCAGACAGAGCACACCTCCTGTTGTGCCAAGTTTGTGCCTGCATCAGAAGAACAGAGTCCTTTCAGATGGTTAATAAGATGACACAACAAAGCAGAGAGCTAGTAACTAACAGCTGTGCAAGGGTGAGGGAGAGCTGCTTAAACTCCTGTCTGTAACTTTGTGTGAGTACTCCAGGGAAGAGACTGACAGGAGAATGAACATTTCCACTGGAGTTGGTTTAATTCATCAAGTCAAATGGCAAGTTCCTAGCACTTTGAAAACATCAGAAAGACCAGGCAGGCCATAGGAAATTCAAGTGTGTATAGCACACACTCTTCTTTACCTCCAAATAGCAGAAGTTTTGACACAGTCACTTCTAGAAATTACTCCTTACTATGCTTCAAAGGCAGCAAACAGCTTGCAGCTTAGTCACTGTAAGTATTGTGGGCTCACTGTGTACTCAAATATTCAGTGCCAATTTGATGTCTCACCAGGCTTCCTGTGAGGGAATGTAGGATGGTAAGCTGTCATGTGACATTGAAAACATAGCCCTTATGTTTCTCAGTGCATATTCCTTTGTCCTTATTCCTCTCTGTGTAGAAAAGACCTATTAATACTCTGCTTCTACATACTGTCAATTCAACTGTGTTGATTTTAGTGCAACATGAATGCCTGCTGCTGCTGCTGCTGCTGCTCTTAGTCAACATCATCTGTAAAATAACAATTCTTGGGCCACCACCTAAGTGCTAATGAAAAATGATGCATCAGACCGCCAGTGTCACTGCAGGTGTTCAATAAGGTGCCATCATCATCCTTCTGGAAGCAGGATTGACACTCTAATGCTCTTCAGAAAAAGAAAATTAATATAGAATATCAGCGCTAAAGCCTGCACAAAGGTGAGAACTATCACTAAGTTTTCTACTGACCTGCGCTCTGACATGGAATTATAATGTGTGAAAAGTTAATTATATGGGTGTCTGAGTTCAACGTTGCCAGTAAACTCAGTGAGGAGATATATCTAACATACAGGCCAGAAAAAAAGAAATCAAGAAGTAATAAACAAAAATTCAGTAATATTAACATTTGAAGGAGTACAGCAATGAAACAGCTTTTACAATTTCACTCATCACAAAATATCCTGAAATCACTGTGTGCATTGTACAAGTGAAAAACAACATTAAAAAGTCCTATTAATAAAGGAATTGCTTCTGAGGAAAAGAGAAAATGAAAACATCTTCAGCTTCTCATCTGAGCATTCATTTAAGACCAGTTTGGACAGTTAGCTCAGGCACTGTCAAACATCAACCATGCTGCAATTATTCATAAAACCAATAAATGTGCTGCACCTGCAAATTCAGCCAATTTTTTTGGCTCGTGGAAATTAAAAAAAAAAAGAAAAAAGAAAAAGGTGGTGCATTAGTTCGAACTGAGCAAATTGACTAGCAAATCTACTACAAGATGGGTTTCAAATAAGATATGATGAAAGCATCACATTTGGTCTGCTATTTTTTGGATCTAAAATAATAAAGGCTAAGTAAGTAGAGATTTTAAAAAAATCTATGTTTGTCTTGATGAAAGTCAATCCATCATCTAATCCGAAATTCTAGTATCTTCCATCATGCTTTCTTAGCTGAAAATTAATTCTCAGAATTCATTAGCATCACTACATTAAACATAGGTTGCAGCCATTTGCTGCAATCTCACAGCCAGGCTCCTAAGCACCATTTCCATTCTGCCACAATTACAAGCAAAGATGAAGCATTTATTAGCAGAGCATAAGAGCAGCCTCCCATCCACATAGGCCCATCTGAGACAGCCTCTAAAAATTCACTGGCTGCTTGCACTCGGATGATAACATTGTTGGAATTGCTGGGTCTCGACAATGTAAACAGCCATTTCAAAAGTAGCGAATCAGATGGCTGAAATGGAGAGATATTTATCAGCATTCATGAGCTAATATTTATTAATGAATAAATGGAAAGAAACAGATTTCATAAGAACTGCAGTGGTGGTCTAAGTGTCCTGTGTTTTCAGAAATAGAAAAATAATTACTAATGTCACTCACTATTGCAGCGAAACCTAAGTGGAGCAGCAGCAGGTCTTCCTTTCAGAAATTCTCTTTCACCAGATCTATTATGAACTATTTGACCCCAAGTACTTTCTTTAAAAAGAAAGAAATCAAGCAGCTGCAACTCTCATAGCTTAGTTACATTATGATTTATCACCTGTATTTTGGTTTTTTCAATTATTACATTTTGTAAATGCTGCATTTTATGATTATTTCTTATCTGCTAGAAGTGTATTGCTGGAACTCATTTTGTCTCATAACCCAAATATCCAACCAGACATCAAGCAACTATTTAACATCTACATGCACAGAAGATCCATAGGTCAGTATTTGGAAGAAATTATGACTGTCCATCAGACTCTGTATTAGAGCTGGGGAATTCACACAACAGCCTCTGGGTGACAGTGATATAAAGTCTCTGTGCTGTTCAAATGTTATCTGTTAGCTGAAGTCCTCACTGCCACTCCTCTGGGCCCTATCTCCCTGCCACTCCCTGGCTCATTAGGGTGCTTTCCGCATCACCTGCTCCTCTCACAGCTCTACACCAGTCTCCCTTGCCCTCCACATATTTTACTCCTTGCACAAGTACATGCTGTCTAGCAGTGAGACATCTTTCCAGGACTCTGCTATTAGGATAAAAAAGCTTACCAGGGTCTTGAATCAGACTTCAGGTCATCCTGAGGTGCTAGGATCCTGTCCTCCCAATCCCAGAAAATACAGTTACCAGACTGACCCCCAAGATAGAGATGGCTCAGCTGAGGTTCTAGAGTGGAAGTTTCCCAGAGGAAGAGTAAGGTCATATCCTCTTGAAAGGAGGGAGCATTCACTCCTAAGCAGAGAGAATGAGGTCTCTAAGTTCTGAGACTTTTTTTCACTCCACATACTTGCCTGATTACTTTCATCACAAGGTTGCTCCATGATGCAAGATTAATGAAATCAAGACCATGACCTCAACTGGGTTGACTCCCCCTGCTTAGAGAAATGGAAGGACAGACACTGACAAGCAAGTTCATCTAGGCCAGATACATTAGGTCAGAAACCTTCCAGTCGAAGAAGGAAAAATAACAATTTCTGAGATTTTTTTTAGCTGGTTAAAATGTTCAGTAACTGAGTGTTCTTTCTACTTCTGTACCACATGTAGCTCTGGCAGGCACTGGTCAGTTACACACAGCAGAGAGGTGGAGAAGACATTTCATGAATTACATTCGCAATAAGATGCAGGAATGTGCCTGCTTCTCTGACATTTCTCTGTTTTCCACCTCCAGACCTGCCCAACCCCCACTCCTGCAGGTCACTAATTTGCAAAAGTGAACTAAAAAACTGTGACAGCTTTGCCAACAGCATTTCTGTTTTCAGTCCTAGTTCAGCAGGATTCACAGGATAGAAATAACCTTATCTTCAGGACTATATATAGCTGTCCCTTTGCAAAAAGTAAATGCTGGGCACTAGGGATATGTGTGTAGGTTGAATAGGTCTCAAGTCTTGCACAGCATCCCATGGTAAATAATAAGGATTTTACAGTTCATTCTGCTACAATCAGGTATCAGGAAAGACTGAATTTATGACAAAGAACTCAATCATCGCATGCATGGTATAAATTGTGATGGTCAGAACACATTTCTAACATTATTGATCTGCCTTTTGGTAGCAAACCCTGTAAATTACTAATCCTCCCTAAGAATGAGACAAATGAGACAAATACTCAAACAATGAAATGTCACCACCACCTCTTTTCTTAATAAATCTTCTTTCAGTTTAATGTTCAACATCAAGCACCATACATTATAATTTAGGGCACACATCTGAAACATAACAAAGATTCTATTGCACTGAAATTAAAATCAGGTGTAGTAAATACCTTTACCTCTTCTAAATCTTCAAAAATTACAACCGGTTTCCCAGTCTTATTTGGGCTGAGTAAGCATTACAATTTATTTTGGCTCATATACATGGTTTAGAGAACAAACAACAGAAGCTCTATGGAGTGACACCTCTTGTAGCTCTTCAGCATGGGTGCGACAGTTGCTCATGTTGAAATCTTTGAAATTTTACCAGTGACAACAGAAATACAATTAGAAAAACTCTAGGGAGCATCTCAAAACCACATTTATTTATTGTATGATGAAATTGATGAATAGCCTTTCATCAGGAATTGGTCTGCTCTGTTTCTTTGGTCTGTCCTTGAAGGCCCAGAAAAACAAAAACCCTTCAGAACTTTGTACAGCTGAAGCTTTTTATTAGAAACAGTATGTTTTATATGTGTACCAGATACTCTCCCTTAGGTACCTAACCCACTTCCACACTACAGCATGCAGCTGATTTGAGGCAGGCTTTTTACTAAAACTGCTCATTAGAAAGTAGAAGATAACTGTATTCATTATGTATGTCCACTCCTCTGTATAAATATGTATGTTTCATGCAATGTTCAAAAGTGGTGGAGATCTTCTGTCAGGTACTAAAATTTAGTATTTCAAGTTCATCTGTAGACAGATTCTGAGAGTCTACATCAGTGAATGAAATGCAAAAATGTACAGGTTTGGTGGTAACCTTACATATCAGAATCTGTATCTTTCTGACATTTGCAAACCTCTGCCTTCCCAGACACTGTGAAATTAATAAGTTATGTCAAATGCATATCATGTTCTCAGTGAAAGCAACAGTAAAATGTTCTTTATGTAATATGAAGAGAATGTCACTAAATAATTGCTTAGATAGTGAAAAAACTTTATCTGCATTCAGAGAAGTTAAATATAAATGGACCACTTAAAACCTATATAATCTTGATGATCTATTAACTCTGAATAACTCTGAATGTAGACTCATCAATATGAAATTCAGCTTGCTAAGCCATGTTCAAATTGAGTACAAAAAAGAGAGTTTATCAGGACAAAAAACCTTGTATTTGTACCATATTTGCAATGTCATTGCTAAAAGTTACATTCTGATGATAAATGTGACCATAAATCCTTAAGTTCACATTTTGACTTTATTACTTCCTGAATTTCTTAATTCTTTAATTCCCTCCAGCTCAAGAATGACTAATTAATTCAAAGAACCATAATAGCTAATCACTGGTTAAAAAAATTTAAAAGGAGAATGCCTGTCTCTGGAGATACCACTCCTAGTTTTAATTAAAATTACCATTTTGTGATGTAATGTAAATAAAACTTATTGCATTCTTCTGCTACAAGAACATATTAACTCTTGTATTCATCCCTAGAGATCAGTCAAGCTTTAAAGTGCCAAGAAAATTATTTGTCACTGCCGTGGTAGTTTATATGGTCTTACAGAAGCAGTAAAAACCCTACTGATATGTAGATAAAATAAAGATAATTAATTATTTATCAGATTACAACGGGAGAGCCAAATTTTTATGCACAATCACAGTAGTACAGATAAATACACATACATAAAACTTTATTGACCTTTTAGAAGCATGTATGTGCTGCCTGTATCTTAGTAGATACCAAATACAAAATTGGGCTGCTGTCAGAGATTAGAGCTGAAATTGTGTCTTCTCTATATTTTATTAAAACAAAGTATCTAACTCAGATTCACTATCTTCATTGTAAAAATCCTTATGAGAACAACACATTACAGTCTTCATCTCAAGTCAAGGTCAATAGAGCTGAGAATAGAAACATAGATTCACCAAGCTAAAAACTATCTTGGCACTCTCCATTCAGATTTAGTAAACATTGCATCTGACTAAAATGCTGCTGCAAAATCATCATCTCTTGGGGCAGTAGTATCATAGTTAAAAATATAGACTTCATTTCGGAAAAATATATGATCACAATTTTAACAGCTTAAAGAGTTACCAACAATGAAACTTCCAGCTCAGGCATGTTGTAAATCACTGTAATATGTTAGAGACCACTTATAAAAAAATGCCTCTCGAGACAATGGCATTTCAAGGGATGGCAAAGTGGAGTGAAAAAAGCTACAGTGACAAGGTTTGGCAGTCTTGGCATAAACAAAATTATCGCATAAACCAAACTGAAATCAAAAGCTTAGCCAAAGCTACATGCTTGGTTTTGGTCACTACACAGGTCTGGCCTGCAACTTGAACAGATAAGCTTGTTATGCAAATGATGTCAGCATCAAGAAGGAGGTAGATAATGAAATTATTCAAAAGCTAGTCACTCATCACAAGGGTGACAGAAACATCAGGCAAGGTCCTAACACATGGATAAAAGGGAGTATGGAATTTATACAATCACCGCTTTTAATTTATCATAACTAGGCTGTCACAAGGCGAGCATAAACAAATGCATAACTAATGCATATAAATGAGCCAATTATCAGTAATGGCTAAGAGGTTTGCAGTTGTATGATCCAATGTTTCATTATCTAAGTTTTTCTAGAAAATCCACAAATGTAAATCTAAGCCTCCATAAAAACATCTTGTAACCTCTGTATCGCAACAACTTCACTAACCAAGAATACAATGATGTCAGAGAGAATTCAATTTCAGTATTCTCTTAAAGGCAGCTATAACATAGGGTATTTATTACAATTGTTGCACTTCTCCATGTTAAGAGAACCCTGTATGAGCATATTTCCTTAGTTCATTGTGCAAATCACTGTAAAAATGAAAAGCAAGATTTGAGAACCTGCAAAAGTTGATGGTGAGGAAGTAATTAAGCGGAAGTAATAATCCATGTGATTAAAAATATACAATTTGAAGATATAAAAAACTCAAAGGACAAGATTAAAAACAAGTTTGGCCATAAAGTATTAACATCTGACTTGTTTTATGAACAATGCACACTGAACTAAAGGACTGAACAAACGCTAAGAAATGTTTAACTGAGTTTTTCTGTTGTTCTCAAGCTCAGTGGGAACTTCTAAAAGGGAATATACCAAGAAAGAAAAACTTATATAACAATGCTGAAGGTTAATGCACAGTGTTCCTGAGACAGGAATGTAATCTTCTTTACCAGGTGCAGTGACTTTCTAAAGCACAAGTGGAATACAATCCACCAGTGCTAGTCGCCCAGAATACAGCTTTTAAATACAATACAACCAATGGTTTCTTATAATAGAATGAAATTCATCCATCACTTGGTGACCCTTGTACTTAAACACTGAATCTGCCATAGATCCCAATGTACACTGCTGTGTAAACAAGGACATGCATTATGGAGAACCAGAACTCAGATCAACCTGCTCTAGAGGAATGTACTTCTACTACCTACACTGAAGAGATTCTGAGTTACACTGCAACAATAACAGCAATGGCCTTTCTCTGTAGGTTAAACATTACATTGTATCTCACCTTCCTGTCTGGTTAAAGATCAGCATTGTAAATAACAGTATTTTTCACGGATTACTAATATAATTTGCACTAGTGTTTTTATTTTTAACTTCTTCTGAAATGGAAAGGCACTACTACACAATGAGCTGAAAAAAGTATCAGGTAGGGATATTGTACTCTACAAGTAATTGGATACACCAAGGAACAGAACAGATTCAAAATGCAGATGTGCATATTTACAAACCTATCTTGAAAAGTCAGTACTGACAAGTGGTGTCATAGTAGTATTCTCCACGTTACACAATTTGGGCTGTAATAGGTTCCAATGAAATACTGAAGAATACTAAAAATCACTCATAAAAGTTGCAGTAAGATTTTTGAATATAATGCTAACAACTACTAAACTGTGATTTCCTAGTTTCACTGTAAAAAGAAAAAAGTAAAGCAAAAGCATATTTTAGTTTGGTGATAGCTGCATTCATTATGCTTTTTGTACTACTGGTGCTCAATTACATATATTGGGTATACAACCTACTGAACCTTAGTAAAGTGGAAAAAAGGCAATCATTTTCTTTCCTATCTTTCAAATTCTTATTTTAAATTGACCAGCAGTCATTTTCACTAATCCTTTTTTGTGCTCAACACAAAATTTCACTGCAAAACCATCAAGGAAATCAGGTACATTTTATAAACCTGTTCCAGGTCCACAAAAACCAAGAGACACTCAAATGAAGAAAATTACATAAGAAGATCAAACTGTGCTGTAAAGCTTTCAAAAAGTGAGGCATGGTCTAGAGTCTATGAAAAGAAAATTGTAGTCAAAAATTGGCAAAAGCAAAAGCAAAAACTCTATAAGAAAATTCTGTTTTCAGATTGGCACACATAGGTCTTGCTGAATAAGCTGTTTTTAAAAGAAAATAAAACTCACTGTGAAATGAAATGGTTGAATCCTCGGCACCATTTTTCAGGATGTAGCAAAGTAGGTGGAGGGTTTCTGAAAAACAAAGATTTGAGGTTTCAAATGTTAATGTTATCTCATGGATAGTCATCAAAGATGTTACTGGTTCCACCAAGGAGAAAATGGTAATTGAGAAAGTAATAGTCAAATTGTCTGTGTCGCCTTCAGATGCCTGCTGTTTTTTTCTTGCTGTTGCTTATTCACTGACAGCTCTCTTTTCATGTCCTTCTCCTTTTGTGTCAATACCTGTGAAGCTGGTAGTTAGTGTAGCTCACAGTGTACTTCTCAACATTTCCCTTTCAACTCAGCCTGACTGAAAATGCAGTATTAACCTAGCCATGAAATGACTTTAACCCTTTGCCCAAGATCACTTATTCTGATCTAAACTTTTGAAGTATGGATAAGAACAACCTGTAGGATTTTCAGTCTGGGTTTCAATCTATACTCAGTTTGGATGACACTGTAAACTCTAAAACTGTTAAAAACAGATGTTGTTTTTAAACTGACATCTAGCAGACAGTATTTTTACATTACATAGTAAGACGGCCTTCATAAAAACAATTTTTTCAACTCTGGTAAGTTCCATGATATTTGACATATAATTCCTTTCCTTCCTGATTTTTACTGTTACAGTTCAGTTATGTAAACGTACAAAGCAAGACATATAGGTCATATTAAGTGAACCAAATTTTAAGAGGCTCAAATTTAAGTGGACCAACTTACAGCAGGAATTGTTTGCAAAATCATAGATTATATTATACTGTGTTATCCTCCAGAGGTTTCCTCTGCAGCTTAAAATTTTCTAAGTACTGATGCAGCGACTGAGAGACGGACCCTGCAGTGTGCAAGCAAAGCCAGTTTATTACACTAATCACCAGTATTTATAGTTTGCTAACTTCCGCACAAAATTTTCCACTCAGCCCCCTTTGGCCCTGTTCCCTTAGCAACATTATCTTTTTGAGTCCTTGCTAACATCATTTTGCACCAGAGGAGTCAGGTCGTGGCGTTCTCTTCGTTCCATCTTCACTTCTTGTTCTTGCCTTTATCTTTCCCAAGGCTTCCGCTGTACCAGGGCTAGGAGGTCTGCACTGCTATTTAACTCTGTTGTGCTCTCAGATTCTGCAGCTGTCTGATCTCCTACACCCTGAAGCTTAACTTAACTTTTTAAGATTAAACTTGTGTTTTACAAAATCTTAATGATTTCTCTTTTGCTGCATTTGAGGGTCATGTATTACTGAACTGGCAGGGAAAAACAATCACAAGACTTATTCTACAACAGAAACACACAGTAATATTCTGGATTGTATCACTAATCACGTCATTTATACTGTGGTCACATTCCACAGAATAACACTGCTAGGAAACATCTCACAAAACAAAAAGGAAAACAGTACAAGCAACATAAATTAGTGCTGATTGGTTCGATAGGCATGAGTTTTTCATGCATATTCATTGAAAAATGCGTTCCATTAAACAATTACTCTAAAAAATACAAGCAAATCAGTTTGAAAAAAAATTGCAATGTGGCTTTGCAATAGATGGGCCACTTTTGTTCATTTGCATCTTTTCAAACCAAATGCAGCCATCAAATTACACTGCAGGATAACAAGTTTGCTGAAATTACTATCTTACTACCTTTCTCTTTTGCTTCAGAAGACTAAGGGAATAAAATTTTCTTCATGAAGTAAAGAAATCCAGAAGGTTTGAGATGCGCATTATTTAGCTAATTTATCATTAGGGGGAAAAAAAATGATTGGTTATTTTCAATAACAATAACATTTCATGGTTGTCTCCCTTTACCAGGCTAATATGTTCGTGCACATCACAGAATCTGATTTTTTTACAAGCATAAAAAAAAAAAGACAACTATTTCTAGGTGTACTTGTAGAAAAAACAATCCTGTATCAAAGAAAGGTAAACTTTAAAAATATCTTTGTCTATAATAAAAATGGTTATCAGTCCAGACATCCCACATATGTGACCTCTGAAAACAGCTTTAAGAGACAGCCAGCTGGGGTCAGTGTATGTTTCAGTGTTTATATAGCAAGAACGGTACTCTATCTGGTATTTTGGATTCTGATGAACAACTTCTGGATTCTGATGAACAACAGCTTCTATTGTACTGTGAAGTACAGTGTATTTCCTTTCAGAATTATACTAGAACTGTCTACTGAGTATTTACTGTGAAGTTTTGAATTTCATTGCAAAGTAATTTGGTTTTTCAAAAGCTCAATTACTATTAATGAAATATGCAGTTTTGTCTTTTCTGTTCACAGTGTTCCAAAAGGCTTTCCACATGGTAACAATGGTGCTGACAAAAAGCATATGCTTTGGAGGCTTTGTTAACAAACTCAAAAGGAACTTTCTGAAAAAAGACACAGATACTTTACATTAGTTGCAGATGTTATGATGGAAACAGGTGGGATTTCATCATGGAAGAACAGATCAGCAGAGTAGATGTCATTCAGGAAATACAGTTTCTCATTTGCAGGTTAAAGATTAACGAAGAAAGCCATCTTTTTAACCATACAGAACAAGTTATGTCTAACAAATTACTAAGCTCTCACTGATAGCTACTCTCTTTGGCTGCCCCAGATCAACACAACCAAGGAAGTAGTAACTCTACAGATGTTATCTTAAGCTTGATATTTTGTATTTGTTGATAGAAGATACTATGTTATTCTTAGTGCTTTTGTAGCAAAACCATTCAACTCTGTACTTAGACCACTATAAACTGATGTTTCAGGTACCCCACCAGGAAAATTGAGCTCATAAACAAAACCAGAACCTTAACTCATTAGCATCTGTAAATTACACTGGTTCCCCTTGATGAAAAACATTACCTTAACTACTAAGTAAAAAATCAATCCATCCTTTTCTGGCATCATGTGAATAAATGATTTCCAGAAAGAGGCATAAGAGTGTCAGCTTCCTACCTTCACTTTGTCTAAGACACTAGAAACTGTTTCATGGTGATAGCAGAAGACACCACAGCTTCTATGGCACCTCTGGAGGTGGATTTCTGCAGTAAAGACTCTAAGCTCTAGGGTAATAGGAAAAGGAAGATATGCAAAGGTAACTCTAAATATAAGCACACCTGGTCTTTTGCAGTTTGAAATTACTAATCCATGAAGATACCTGTAATTCATATCCTGATTCATCTGTCATTAATGAGAAAAGGTAAAACAACTCATATGCATCATCAGATGCTAAACCACAGAGAAACGACACTTGCCTGATCACTTCAGCTCAAGGATCAAACTAGGACCATTCTGGATTCCAGACAATGTTAATTCCATTATGGAGTTCTGTGGCTTTTGTGTACTTGCACCAGCCAGTATCACTGCGTTTTGCCAACACCTGGCTCTTTCTGCAGCGCTCAAAACACGCTCACAGAAAAACTAAAAAGCTACCTCTCGTTAGCTTGCTGACATAACTTACTCTACTTTTTTCACATAAAATCAGAACACTCTGCATGCAATCTTTCAATCATCTTTGCCACATGTATAAGAAGCTGAAGCACAATATAGTCTTATTTTCTATTATATGTGATGGAAATTGTGAGAAGTAGATAGGAATATTGTTGGAAAAAGCAGCTATAATTGGGTTTGTCTTTTGAAAGTGTCCTCTTTTGATGCAAGATGAGTAATCAACCATTTATTTCCCAACTTTGTCTTTTTTCCTTTAGCTCTTTCTATAATTCATAATTAGTCACAGAACTACATGCTCTATTTCCTTAGGCAGATGCATTGCCCTTGTGAGTAGTTCTTCTATCCTTGCATTCAGTGCTTTCCATGGTCATACTAATGCTTTTTTCACTGGGAGTTTTGCTTCAGCAAGGAATGCAGGGTTGAGACTGTACAAGACACCCATACAGGGGGACAATGTTCCTTCTGAGTACAAGAAGACATTAGCAAGCTTATCAAGCAAGAACTGCTGCTGAATTCTGACCAATACACACACAGCTGTATGCTGGAAATATTTTAATCTGTAGAGCTTTATGTGTTCCCATCATTCAAACTGCCTCCGAAGTCACAGCCTCCAAAGTCACAGCTGGTGAGACAAAATTGGTCATTTTACCATAGTAAGGCCAATGATGCAGTCCAGTGAGCACCACTCATCCTTTACGTTAAACTGTGAACCTAATTACAGATCATGGATAATAGATATTTGTTGGTAATGAGAAAACAAATATTTTCATTTATGACAAAGTTTAAAAAACTGAAAACACATCTACTATTTTTTACACTACTTCAGTAAACATAGCCATACATTTTATCAACAGAAAATTGACACAACAGTGCTTTCAATGACCAAACTGCAACTGATCAACCTACCACATTGTTTCTAATGAGAAATTAGCAGATGAACAACCAACACCTGTCACCATGTACAGGCTCTGAAAATCACCACCCCACACAAGCACGTTGTGAACTATTCTTCTAGCAGACTGAAGAGACTATAGTTCTGTTGACAGTTTCCTAGGTTTATACACAGCTAGATTTTACATGAAAATACACTTTTCATGCATATTTCAAAACACTAAGTGAAACAGCTAAAGAAAAAGGACAAATTCAACCATGCATAATAATAAGATTTCCTTACAAAAGGTTACAGAAAAATAATTATTTTTATTAAAATACATGAATAATTGACAATAATTAATACCTCATAAATTCTCATACAAGTTTAAAGTCCTGTCGCTCCAGCACAGGACTCTCCACCTTGGGTAATCCTCCAAAAATAACCAGGTAATTCTCAAAAGGGCTCAGAAGATTTCCTGATACACTTGGTTTGTGGCCCATTCAAATCAATAAGAGATGTTCACCGATCTGAAAGAAAAATTCAGGCCCTAAACACTCTCCTATTCATCTGTCTCCTACTAAAGTCCAGTAAAGTACAACTGACTTCCAGTAATATATTTCACCAAAGTTCACTCATCAGGAAGCAGTGTACTGTTATCACCTCCATGAAGTTAAGATAGAAACCGTAGAAACTTGTAGAAGTGGAGAATCAGTACAAAATCCTCCGTGTATATGGAGGCAGGCCTTTGAAGTTGCTTTTTAGATCAGTGGAAAGATACCACCAATCTGAATGCTGTTACATGGAACCTCCATGGTTGGGAACCACAGCTGCAATTTGCTCAACAGACCAGAAGATAAGAAAGAATACAGGATTTACAACAAAACTGGAAGCAATATCAGAAGCATGGGATTGGGGCAAAATAGCTCTAGGCCTAAGGCAACTGTCTGCCTATTGAGTTGATCTATGGGACTCCAAAGGCAATTGAACATTCTCAAAATGCCAAGAATTGTGCAAGTCTTGACAATATCAGGCACCAATTTCCCTTAAGTCTTCTTAACCAGATCTGTAAGCATGGCATTCCCATGCCTATCCAGACAACAAGGTGTAAAATGTGTCTTAAGACTGTACATACCAAATCACAGCATATGAGACAATTGGAAAAGGTAGCAGCTACTTACAGCATCTTTAGTTTCTTAGGACTCAGCACAATTACATAAAACTTTCTTGGGCAAGAGAACAGACTAATGCTAAATCATAGTACTCTAACTATATATAATCATAGAATATGCCGAGTTGGAAGGGATCCATCAGGATCATTGAGTCCAACTCCTGGCTCTACACAGGACATCCCCAAGAATCACATCACATGCCTGAAAGTATTGTCTAGACGCTTCTTGAACTCTGTCAGGCTTGCTGCAGTGACCACTTCCCTGGGGAGCCTGTTCCACTGTTCAATTACCCTCTGGGTGAGAAGTCTTTTTCTGATATCCAACCTAAACCTCCCCTGACTCAGCTTCATGTCGTTTCCTCTGGTCCTGTCACTGGTCATTAGAGTAAAGAGATGGGTACTTGCCCCTCCCCAACCCCTCGTGCCAATGTTGAAGGCTGCAGTGAGGTCTCCCCTCAGTCTCCTCTTCTCCAGGCTGAACAGACCAAGTGACACCTCAGCCACTCCTCATACAGCTTCCCCTCCAGACCTTTCACATCTTCATGGCCCTCCTCTGGACACTCTCCGAAACCTAAATGTCTTTTTTATATTGTGGTGCCCAAAACTGCATACAATATTCAAGGTGAGGCTGCACCAGTGCAGAGCAGAGTGGGACACTCACCTTCTTTGCCCAGCTGGCAAAGCTGTGCCTGAGGCACCCCAGGACATGGTTGGCCCTCCTGGCTGCCAAGGCACTGATGACTCATATTCAGCTTAACTAGGACCCTCAGGTCCCTCTCCTCAGTGCTGCTCTCCAGCCTCTCAGTCCCCAGTCTATACACACAACCAGGGTTGCCCCATACCAGGTGCAGAATCTGGAACTTGTCCCTGCTAAACTTCACACACTTGGTGATTGCTCATCTCTCTGATTTGTCAAGGCCTCTCTGCAGGGCTTCTCTGCCCTCAATGGAGTCATCAGCTCCTCTGAATTTCGTGTTGTTGGCAAACTTACTTAGTATTCCTTCAAGTTGTGTGCCCAGGTCATTAATGAAGATGCTGAACAGAACAGGGCCAAGGATGAAGACTTGCAGAACCCAATTAGTGACCAGATGCCAGCCTGATGTTATCCCAATCATTATAACCCTTTGTGCCCAACTTATGAGCCAGTTGCTCACCCATCACATAACCAGGTTATTCAGCTGTGTGCTGGACATATTGTCCAGAAGGATATTGTGAGAGACAGTATCAAAAGCTTTGCTGAAGTCCAAAACTATTACATCTACTGGCTTTCCTAGACCATCTAGGTGGGTTACCCTGTTGTAGAAGGAAATCAGGTTTGACAAGCAGGACTTTTCCCTCATGAAGCTGTGCTGGTTGTGATTGATGTCTGCGTCATCCTCCAGGTACTTTTCAACACCTCCCAGAATAATCTATTCCATGATTTTACTGGACACTGAAGTGAGACTGACAGACCTGTAGTTTCCAGGGTCCTCCTTCTTGCCCTTCTTGAAAATCAGGACAGTCAGATGGGACCTCTCTGGATTCTCAAGACTGTTCAAAAATCATTGAGAGAGGTTTTGCAATGACATCAGCTAGCTCCTTGAGGATTCTTGGATGAATCCCATCAGGCCCCATAGATTTGTAGGGATCTAGCTGGAACATCAGATCCCACATAATTTCAGGGTTGACTGTGACTTATTTGATCATTCTTGCAGTCACGGTCCTCCAGCTCAGGACACTGAGACTCCTTGGTCCGTCATCCATGTTGAAGACAGAAGCAACGAATGCACCTTGTCCCTGTCCCTGTTTGGGAGCTGACCATCCTCACCCTGTATTGGGATGATGTTGTTTCTACACTGCCTTTTGCCATTAATACATTTGAAAAAATTCTTCTTATTGTCCCCACACTTCTGGCCAGCTTCAATTGCAGCTGAGCTATGGCCACACAAATTTTTTCCCTACAGTGGCAAGCAGCATCTCTGTATTCTTCCTGTGTCACCTGATCTTGCTTCCACTGGGCATGCACTTCCCTTCTACATCTTACTTCCAAGAGAAGATCCCTGTTCAGCCAAGCTGGCCTTCTGCCTCATCTGCTTCAGTTGCAACATTTGGGAATTGCCTGCTCCTGTGCCCTTACGAGATGATGTTTAAAAAGTGACCAACACCGATGGATCCCAGCACCTGCAAAAACACTTTCCCAGAGGACTTTACACACTAATTCCCTGAGTAGCCTGAAATTTGTTCTTCTCATGTCCAGAGTTGAGGTTTTGCTAGCACTTTTCCTCCTGTCAACAGAGATTTTCAACTTGTTCACTTTGTGATCACTATGGTCAAGACAGCTGCCAATCTCCACTTTGATCAAGGAGAGCATCCTTCTGAGTCCACTCCCTTAGGACCTGTTCCATAAAGCTGTCATCTAGATTTTTTAGGAATCTTCTGGCGTGGTTTGTACCAGCTGTGTGATGCTCTCAGTTATTTCTGGAAAGTTGAAGTCCCCCACAAGGACAAGAGCAGCTGACTTGGAAGTGTCCCTTCCTCAAAGAATAATTCATTAGCATCATTGTCCTGGCTAGGAGGTCTACAACAGACTCCCATTATGGCATCCACATTATTTGTTTGTCCCTTGATTCTTACCTAGAGGCTCTCAACTGTGCCATTGCCAACTGTAACTCCATTCATTCTAGCCTTTCCATTACATACAATGCCACCTCAATCCCCATCTCTTCCAACTTGCTCCTTAACAGCCTGTAACCATCAAACAGGCACTCCAGAGGACTCATCCCACCAGGTTTCAATTAAGCCAGTGATGTCAAATCTCTAGGACTGGGCCAAAGCTTTAAGCTCCTCTTGTTTGTTCCTTCTGCTGTGTGCTCTAGTCTAGAAACATTTCAGGTGTTGTACTTTGTAGCCAACATCTCATGAAGCAGATTGAGGGATCCTATTAGTATTCATTTTCTCAAATTTTGGCACACCATCCCATTACTTATCACTAGTAAGCCTGGTATTTTCCCTCTTTCAAGCTAAAGTTCAATGAGCCCTTGCTAGCTCCTGTGCTAGAGCTCTTCTTCCCCTTTGAGAAAGGCACATCCCCTCAGGTGACAGCAGACCAGGTGTTGAACAGATCATCCCATGGTCAAAAAACTCAAAATTTTTCCAATTACACCAGCCTCAGAGCCATGCACTGACCTGATGGATCTGCCTATTCTTCTCAATATTATTCCTTGCTACTGGAAGGACTGATGAAATCACTACCTGTGCTCCTTCAACCAATTGTCCCAAGGCCCTGAAGTCTCTTTTGATTGCCCTCAGATTTCTATTTGTTATTTCATCGCTGCCAGCTTGAACAACCAAAAACAGACAGCAATCAGAGGTCCTTACTGTGACCTTGAAAGTTTTCCAGTAATGTCCCTTGCCTGAGTCCCTAGGGAACACCGGTAAAATGACCTTTATTCTGTGAAAATGAAAGATACAGTACATCCTAGGAAAAGATTTGAGGAAAGGGGGAAGAAGGAGTATGCTCCTGACAAGTTTGCTCTCCAGACACCTCTTCACTAGCAACGCATTCACTTCTAAACAGTGTCATCTCCTTTCCTCCTCTCCCCCTCCGTTTTCTCTGAGGACTCATTTTCTTCTGTAAATATCTAATTTGAAACTGTTAATATAAAACTTCAACAACTTCTCTTCTAGAATTATCAAAGGCATATACCTATTCAAATAATGTGTAAGCACCTTAATTCTAACAAGGCCATGCTGCTTTAAACTGAGACCAAAATCTACTGAAGGAAAAGAATCAGTTAAAAGCAAGCAGAACATAAGACATTGCTGCCTCATTACTGGAACAAAAATATTCCTCTTGCTTAAGAATTTTACTATCTTTTAATTACAGAAACAGAGTTATCTGATATTCCCTCTTCACTGGAATTTTCCATAGGCTATACACAGTTACAGAAGTCTGGACTCAATCCAACAGCGTATGATAAATTTATATTGAATTGAAAGTTAAACAGACCGCAGGATTCTAATTACCTGGAAAGGTCAAGGGTAGTAATCCACTTTTTAGGGTTTGGGGTTTTTTTTGTAACACAGGCTCCTGATCTAGTAAAAAACAAATTGGATACCTGTTTTCCCTCTTTCTCATAAGAGAATGATGGCTATGTATTCCATAACACATTTGGCTCTTTTTGCTTGTGTTTTTACATGACTATTAATTTTGCTGCCACTAAGTAGGTGACTTAGCAGGTTAACAATGAAATATGGGCTCAACTGCAAAACAAATGCAAACCCACCAATGAACAAAATATCAACTACCTCTTTAAAGCACACTTAAATCAAGATTTATTCACAAGTCTCCTGCTTAGTTCATCAGGCAGAAAAATAATGAGCAAAATAAATGGTAAAAGATAGTCAGTTCCAGAATTATGCACAAATCTCCTTTTGATTGTCAAGATTCACTTTATGAATTGCCAAAAGAAAAGTGCTTTAGGAAGACTATAAAGAGGCTGTCAAAAGAAACTTTCTAAGAAACCTCCATCACATGAACAATCTGTGATTCAAAATGGTATGTATCTGATAAATGCCACCTTTAAAGTAATGAGTACGGACAGAAATAATGGGCTAAGCACATTAAATTATCTTGAAGGTCAATAAAAACCTTCAGAAAATGTATTAAACCAAATCTCAGTTATGTAATTTTTTTAGTCCATACAAACAGAAAGAAAATGGATGAAAAAGTATTGCAAAGTGTTCTGCTTGGGAACATCTGGATTATCTTTGACTTTTTCCCTTGAATATTGCAATTCACGGGCCACTGGTTTCAGTCAGATTTAGCAGCCGCAAGGTTTCATTAGCCTTTTTCAGAACCTGACAAGGCATCATTTATTTCTGTCATTTATTCTTCAGCTTCCAGTTTCAGTTTTTGGCTTCACTGAGACAGAAACAAGTGTTTCATTTCAGAAATATTTTTTGATGGAGGTGAAAACATACAGCTTTGCATTTCAGTGGTCAAGCTTCCAACCAAAAATTTAGAATAACTGTCTTATAATTATGTTTTGTTATCTCATTTATTCACAGAAGTTTCTGAGAGTTAAAGAGGCACCAGCAAATTAACAGCAATTGAAATGGCAAGTAATAGTAACAATTTTTATTTATAACCAGTTCTCATCTTTAGTGCAATGTAGTATTTTGCTTTTCTATTAAAATCATTGCTCTGTGAATTTGCAAAGCAGTAGGATGTCAGTTGCCAAAGAAATGAAAATGGGACAGCAATACTTCTGTGCCTGACTGAAATACATATGGTGGTGTCTAGACACTATGCTTCTGTAGTTGGAATATAAAAATACTGCAATTACACAGCATATTTGTAGAAATTTATGGGAAAGTAAACTATCTTTTTATATCTGAAAGCGAAAATCCCACAGATAAATTTCTAAGGACAATTCCTAAATTGTACACGTTTCAAACTCCCACTGTACATTAGCCAGTTTAAGAGGCCTGAGTAGGTCACCTGCCTGAAGGCACTGCCCAGTGAAGCAGACCCACTCTTGGAAAGCTAAAAGTTGGCTCAAGAAAGACACAGAGGGATGCCACAAACTGTTTCTTTTAAGCATAGGAAGATTGCCAAGGGAAGAACTAGACCTTTTGGAGTCTGACATGGAACAGTGTACCACAGTTCTGTGCTCCTGCTGAGATCTCCCTCTGCCCAGGAGGGCCAAGCAAAACAAAGGCCCTGTCATACCACGGTGACTCTGCCATTAGGCTCCATATTGTCCTGGACACAAGGCAACACAGGGTACCTGTGATTTTTCAATGCACATGTTGAAAACATGCTTTCTGGGGCCTTCTTTCCATCAACAATAAAACGTTTTCACTACATTGCTCCTATGAAAAGGGGGGACTTGCTTCACAAAATCACACAAGTGGTTTTTCCACTTTTGCTTCTTTACCCTAATTTCATTGTCTAATTTAGCTCTTATTTTCAAAGAGGAAGACACCTTCTTATCCTCCCATTTCATGAAGGTAAGCATTTTCTTAGTTGAGACTCCACAGAAATACAAATAAACCTAACAGTAACCCCATAAAAGAAGTTTATTACCACATGATTGATGTGGCTGGTACTGAACATGCAATTCAATCATTATACTCAGCAAAAACAAGCACTTAAACCCTGCATTTTCAAAGGAAGTAAGGATTACACCTTCTTTGTATTTTATGACTAAAACTTTACTTACAGTTTTCAGTTGAGTTTTGTAAGAACTGATATTATTCCGATAGCTCTACCAATCTAGTTCAGAAATAAACACTTGCAGAGGGAATACGTTAGTTAATGGTGGCATATTTCCAATGGACCGTTAGGAGGATCATATTCTGAAGCAATAGACTGAATAAATGCTGAAACATAAAGAAATGTACAAGATGTGTAAGAGTACCATTTTTTAAATAAGGAATTATCATTTAAGGTAATACACCTGCTGAGCAAGAGGACTGCATGTGGAATGAAATTTATTTGTTCCCTCTCCTATTCCATCAAATAAGCTTTATTCTAAAATACTTAAAATTTTGTCTGGGGTTTTTTTTTTTTAAATTGTATGGCTTCTGAATCCCTGTAGATTATAACTGGAGAGAAGACTAATAAATACAGTATGATAAACATGAAAAATGTATTCATTACCAAAAAAAGTCCCATGACAGCAATTCAAATGATGCCTTAGGTTTAACTTCCATTTTTTTCAAATCCTGTATTGCCTAGTGTGTAACTCTAAAGTTTCTTGCAGCCTGTTAACTTCTGTTCTCTCATGCTAGTTAGACATAACAAAGCCTCTCCAAGCTTCCTCTTCAAGGACACCCAGACTGTCCTAAGCCCAAAATGTGTAAACCAAAATCTTAGAAGGGGGGTAAGCTTGGGGAAAAGACATCATTAACTGAAGCTTTAATTGGAGAATTAACCCTGATATGCAAATGAACCAAACTTACAAAAGGGTGAAGAACCTGTGACTCAGGGTCCATCTTGGGTGTAGCCTTTGGCCTGCCCAGGGTGTACCTCTGAAGGCCCTTCAAATAAATACCTACCTTTATTCCCTTATTCCTGTCTCGTCTCTGTTTTTTAGGTGGCCATTTCGGGCATCACAAATAAACCCTCTCTTAGGAAGAACTAAATGACAATAATGCAGTAAGACTGTATCCCAACCAACCTGTAAAGACGCTAATTTAAAACTCATGCGTTCCTTGAAACAGTTGGACAGGCCATGGAAAATATTGGGGGAAAAATATTGACTGACATAAGCTAGGGGATCTAGGAAAGGATAAAAGTAGCTAAAACACATTTAAGGTAAGAACCGCTAATGATGCACATAATGTGTGGCAAAGCAATTAGTGATGCAATAAGAAACAAAAACAAACCCCTACAGAGCTGATACATTAAAACACCATGGAAGACATGAAAATCAAGAGGGAGGATTTTTTTTTTTTAATGCAAGATTTAACCCACACCTCATGCTGAATATTTTATGGTAAGCTACGAAAAGAAGTTAAAAAATCTAGAGAAAATTGAAGAATAGAAGAATTGAAAGAAGCAATGGTAAATGGCAGACATAGGACAAGGGAACATTTTGAAGATGGGAAGCAAAATCTTGGCAAAAGGATAGACAAGACAATGCCAAGATTGGGAAAAATATCAAAGTACTAACAAGGTGAGAGGAGCAAAAAGTAAAAATGAGAGAAAAAAAGGATGAAGACAAATAAACCAAAATCCCCAAAGGCAAAACTAGGATAGAGAAGTAAAAATACATCTACAACAAAAATAGAGGGTATAATATGGAACACAATCCTTCCTTCCTTCCTGAATTTCCTCTCAGCAATTAATTAAGAGTAACTAAGGTGATTACGTACTTGTTAACATGACATGAGCACTCAATTTTAAATAAAACATAGAATGGCTAAACAAAGAAGAAAATTATACTTTCATCAAGTCAGATCTCTGATTTTGTTGTAACATAAGATGTTTTCTGTTCTTTTTGTGTCCCCAGACAGTTAAGGCAGATGCCGCCTGCTCTAAAAGCCTGTCTAAAAGTGTTTGCGAGCTGGCAACAGATCACGGATCATCAACTTGCCCAATGAATCTATCTTACTGTAATTCAAAACATCTTTATCCAGCACTTGTACTAATATGTGAACAGTCTGATAAGAGGCAATCTGATGTAACTATGCTGAGAATGAAGAAACCTAGCAGTTACATTTTAGCTAATTTAACCAAACTAAACTGCATAAAGTCAATCTCATCAGCCAGGTAGAAAGACGAAAGATGTTACTACTATTTTTTTCCTATTGCTCTCAGGGACTGTGGTGCTGGATGCCAAAGCAGAGATACCAATTCTCTCAAAAGAAGAAATGTTCCTTTCCCCTGTCACTCTCCAAGCTACTGAAGAAAGGTTTGCTCAGAAAAAAAAGAGAGTGCTCCCTTTCCAAGAGCACAAGAGTTGCTTCCTCTGTTCTCACAGACATATCTTTTATTTTTTTTGTAAATACAGCTTTCATTCATTGGATCTCAACATTCATTTGCCAAGTAGATTAAAACGGCAGTCTTAAAGATCTTATACCTTAGAGATCTTGTATCTTAGAGATAAGCAGGGCTATGTTCAAGTTGCCTTTAACTTTTTTTTGGATACAATATAAAAATTTTGACTCTTTTTCAATAAAACAAATAGACCTCTGTAAAAATAATTACACCTGCCCTGGAAAATTCACTTGGTTTTGATAAGTTTTACCAGGTTTTTTTTCAGTCTTCAAACCTAGTTTTATACCTTTATACCTGTATGCTTTCAATGCAAATTTTTAAGGGTTACTAACAACACTGGACAAATTAGTCCAGTGATTGTTTATTCAGACTGGTTAAGTAAGTAAACTATCCTGTTTACTATTTGAATTCCTCCTAAAACATCTATACAGATGAAGTGAACTTTTTTCCCACAGAACAGAATAATACAAGCTGGAAAGGACCTCAGAAGGTCTCTACTACAACCTCTTGCTCAAAGCAGGATCATCTATGAGTTCAGCTCAGGTTTCTCAAGGCTTTATTTTCTCAGGTCTTCAAATTAATTTTCAGTCAGTGTTTGGTAAGGACTCTTTAGTTATCATGAAAGTCAGCACTTTGAAACCCAGCCCTTGAACATGGCCATTGCTTTGTATCCCCACACTCCCAAGATCCCATTTAGCCACATATAAATACTGAACCTTAGCACAGAACCAACTTACAGGCCATTTCACCAGGCCTTCATCACTATTTACCACTTTCCCTCTCTTCTTTTTCCTTTTTCCATTTCCTGCCTTCTATTTCTTCAAACACTGTGTGAAGAACTGTAACACTGGGGAACCTAGCACTGCCAAGTCATTTAATCTGACTACATTCCAGACATTTGTTCATATGTAAAATTTAATCTGACTACATTCCATACATTTGTTCATATGTAAAATGTGATCTCTCTGCAGAGAATGCACTATCTAGTGTCTTGCCTGGGAGTTTTTCCTTGGCCTCATGACAGTTGTGAAAACTTGCACCTCCTGTAGGAATCTTGGGAGAAGTTGCAATACAACAGAAATCTAAACGGACTTTCATCATCATGAAATAAACCCACTGAAATCATTAATAGCTCTCGGACTACTGTAGTTATAAAGATTTATAACCAATGCCTACTACAATAAATATTTCTTTAAAAATTTTCTGAGTTCTAACTTATGACTACGTCTGTGATAGGAAAGAAATAAAAGCTACTAATTGTTAATAGTAAATGTGCAGATATGTGTGGTGCATTAGTACTGCACTAATCATGAGTAATGATTAAATATACTGCATAAAATCTTAACATTAATCAAACTGATAACTGCAACAAGCAAATCAATACCTTTCAAAGCACAGCTCCTTTTCACCAAGTATGTTTGCAAATAGTGTGATTACATTTTATTGCATATTTCTGAAAATTACTTTAGAGAGCAAAGCACATAGGCATTTGGTGACTTTATTCCAAAACTAACCAACACATTCATTATGATCCTAAGGATAATTACAATCTTGCCAGAATGTGGCTACTATCTAAAAAGTTCACTTTCTTTTTCTTCTGCTTCTGTAAGTCAGTGAATTAATTCCTTTATAAATATGAACATCAATATTCTGTTTCTCAGAAAGGCATCTGTTTTTCGATTACATCCCATGAAAGTTTCTGGAACTGTGAAATGTACAAGGTGTCTTATTCGCTCTGCAATAGCAAACTATGTGAAGAGATCATCTTTTTTTCATGCAAAAATCTAATTTAATTTACTTGGCTCAATTCATTATAAGTGATGTGGGCTGCTGAACTCCAGTATTAACCATAGGCTATAAAGTTTATTTTGAAACCCCACAAGGCTAATGGCGTAAAATGAAGTTTCACTTCTTTAGGACTGCACTACAAACCAGAACAGAATTTTATTACTTTCTTTCAAACATTAAGTTCTAACTTGTATTTCTAAGGCACAAGAATGGCAAGTTGCCTGCACACCAATGGCCCTGCAAAACCATATGTTAAATGCACAATAACTCAACAGGGCACAGGTGTGTACTTTGTGTGTACAGCAATCTAGGGATAAAGATGTATGCAAAAAAAGGAAATGTTTGACAAAGACATCGTAGGCAAAATATTAACATTTTATGAATGAAAATTTATAGCACTGATATGGCTTTCAACCAAGAAAGTGTTCCAGACTTCAAAAAGAGCACCTTTTTTGCAGTCTCCTCTTTTTCCTCCATGACTGACAGATAAGCTTTATCACCATTTCATATAAAATACCTCTCACTAAAATTTAGTCACACACACGAGAGACTGTATGGTCTGAGTAACCTGCCTGTCAGCATTATGGCTCTGACACCACACAAGTTTCCAATCAAAAAGCAATTGAAAAGGGGACTACAAGTTTTGTAACATATATAACAAAACTTTCATTCAAACATCACCTTCTCCAAATCCACTGCAAAAAACCAAACACCTCTCTGGACTAAGCATGAAGACGGTTATCATGTGGCACAACCACGAGGTAAGGTAGGCTGACTAAGGATGTTTGATAGACAGGAAGTCTAAGAGAATTACTCATCCAGTATTTTCCTCTGGCAGCACTGAATACAAGTCTCTTGTGAAACTAGACTTTAATGTAGAGGTCCCCTCAAGGAAGTTAGGTGTGGGACCATCATGTGTCCTCCACTGTGGGTAAATCCCATGCCCAAAACCAACACTGTGCTATTTGCAGCCTTTGTGTGCAGTTGCAATACTTGGTATTTGGGGCCCACAAAAAGAAATCAGTAAGGAAATAGATTTTCCTTCTTTCCAGTATTTAGAGAATTTAGCACAGTAACTAAGGCTTTATTTGCCTGTAGCTGTTCCATAGAAAAAAGGGAAAAAAAAGAAAGGAAAAAACCCCCAAACAAACACAGGAGTTTACACAATTTAAATCCTGAAGGAACATTTCAAAAGGGAAGCAGAATGCAATTTTAAAAGACCCTAAGTAATCTGCTTTGTGAATGTTCACTTAATACCAGACCACGACATTCTTAAAATTTCAAGCAGGGAAACCTGCTCTGGTTACCTTGGTGATAAACTGAAGACAAAATAGCACATAATTGTTGCTGATGTCACTGCTCCCAATTGTTTCCAAGGTTACAGAGTACCTCAAATAATTGTGATGTTTCATTTCTAGACTGTATTGGAAGTCCATTTTCTGTTCCCAGTAAATTGTTTAGTACTGCAGGTAATCTATCTAAACCTTATCTATTAAGGCATCAGCAGCCTCTCAGCAACCTCTGGTAATGATGTAGGCTTATATATTGAAAATATAGCTACCTAGTTCTTTACTGAGCAACTTGACTCCTAGATTATCTTAATTATTTTTATCCTAAGAATCTATCTCTGTAACAAAGTATATTAATCAATCATATAAAAATATCCAAACATTTAATGTCTTAGGGCAAAGCAATATCACATGTGAGCTATCTACCTGAAAGGAAGCTGTTCTCTGGAACAAATGGTGGAAAATTGGCTGTTAACTATTGTGAGATTTTCTCACAATCTTCAAACTAATTTTAAATGCAGAGCACAAGTATTTTGCTGCACTAGAAACAAAAAACAGCCATGGTACATCTTCTCCATTGCAACCTCCAGTTTACTGTGCACTTTAGCATGAACCTCCTTAAAAATCAGTAGGTACTCTATGTAAAGATTACGCTGACAGTATTGCTGCCAGAAGACAACTAAAGACAATGCTGTTAACTACTGTAGTCCTGTCAAGAAACAGGGAGCAGTTTTGAAAACACACTAAAACCAATGTATTTTTAGTCTACAATAATAAAAGCAAGACTTGGTAGGTCAACTCTATCCCCCAAATCTAACTAAACCACATTTCAAAGCCTCACTTCTGAAGGAAACAACAGTAGATGTCCATCTTCCACCTCTCCTCCCGCTGGATGTGCCTTTCATCACATGACTGCTCTCAGACTGCAGGGCTTGACCTTGTCAGCAAGAAATTTTCCACTAGAGCAAAACAAAATGGCATTCACAGTATCTTAGCAGTCTGTTATTACTTATGCAATGGATTTTGGAAAGTAATAATTTACTTTAGAAACTGGATGACTAAAACAGTTTACGTGCACTTAATGCACGAAATTAACTGCATATGGAGTCACTAAAAACATCTGTCAGGCATCTCAGCTTCTACTAGGGTTCAGAGGCAGTTGAGTGCAGCATGGAGAGTAACACAGAGCATCAAAAGTGATTCTTTTTCATTTGCTCACAAAATGGTTGAAGGCTAAGCATGTTTATTTTCATGATTATTCGACTTTCCTGATGAATTCATTTCAGTTGCATACATTTTAGCTCTCCTGTGTTCTAGCAACAACTATACTGGCAGGAAACGTTTGGTGAAACAGTCTGTTTTAAATACGCACCAAAGAATATACCTATAAAACGATACCCTTCTATTCATGAGAAAGCCAGTTGGAGAAGAGACTCTTAAGGAATCAAAAATCAGAAACATACTATGCAGGCAAAGTCCTCCTTAACAGCTGAAACAGTAAATGCTTACAACAGACTATTCAACAGCAAGCCACAGAGCACGAATGACAACTACTTGCTGAAATTAGGCTATGAAGACATATGAACAAGGAGTGCATTTGCAAAATCAAATTCTATCTGTACATGACTTTCTAAAAGGAAGAGAAAGACAAAATCAATGAGAAACAGGCAGTTGTAGATAAGTTATGTCATAACTGAACAGTTAAAGAAGGAAAGGAGGGAAATTGCACCAAGATGATTTAATTTTAGGGCTGATTCCCTATTGTCTTATGTAATATATAAAAATACTTATAATATTCTACCACTTTCTCAAATACATTAAAATGTCATAAGGTAAATGGAAAACAGACCCCATTTTGCTATGATATGCTGCTAACTGCATGCACTTCAATTTCTAGATCTACTGCCAGACTTAAAAGACCAGTTACATATGCATACTTGGTACAGTCTTAGACAGAAATAGCTCTCTGCTTTTTAAATAAAGATGCTGTAATGAAGGTAACAGTACTCATCACTCTGTTAACCCTGGCACAAATATATTTAAATCTGATATTCAAACCCAAGGAGTATTTGACTTTTTACGAATTCATACACCTGTTAGGAATGAATTAGTAACGAATAAGTCCTATGCATCCTTATAAGGGCAGAGCCCTTGCCCTGAAGCCTGTTGGCTCTGCTGCATGCTCTGAGACAATGTGATAGTAACAGTACTAAAATACTTCGTCCGCATAGCACGAAACTCTTTCCCTGTGGACTTAACATGTGTACTGTCAAATCATACAAACACCTACACCACCACTAGAGGTGTACTGCAGGGGTCAAAATGGTCCAGTCCCATTCAACATCTTCATTAATGATGAGGCAGAGCGCACCCTCGGGACCTCAACCTGTGAGGAATGGCTGATACACCACAGGGCTGTGCTGCCATCCAAAGGGAAGGAACCTCAACAGGCTGGAGGTACAGCCAACAGGAACCTCAGAAGCTCAGCAAAAGCAGTGCAGAGTCCTGCACCAGTATTTGCTGCGGGCTGACCATCAGGAAAGCTGCCTTGCACCAGAGGAACTGGGGGTTCCAGTGGGCACCGAGGTGGACATGAGCCTGCACTGTGCCCTCGTGGTAACGAAGGCTGGTGGTATCCTGGGCTGCATTAGGAGGGGTGTGGGCAGCAGCTGAGGAAGGTGATCCTTCCTTTCTACCAGCCCTGGTCAGGCCACACGTAGAGCACTGTGTCTGGTTCTGGCCTCCCCAGCACCGGAGAGACACGAAGCTACTGGAGACAGTCCAGCAAACAGTCACCAAGACTCATTAGGGGACTGGAGCACTGCTCACGAGATGAAAGGCTGAGACAGGCAGGACTGTTTAGCACAGAAAAGAGAAAGCTCAAAACAGGTATTACCAATACAGAAATAAATGAAGGGAGAGTGTAAAGAAAACTGAGCCAGGCTCTTTTCAGTGGTGCCCAGTGACAGCACAAGAGTTGATGTGCACACACTGAAACACGGAAGGTTCAACCTGAACATAAGGAAACACTTTTTCACTGTAAGGGTGACTGAGAACTGGCACAGGTTGCCCAATCAAGTTGTGGAGTCTCCATCCTTGCAGATACTCACAAGCTGTATGGACACTGTCCTGGGCAGTCTGCTACAGATGACTCAGGCTGAACAAAATGACCTCCAGAGGTCTCTTCCAACCTCAGCCACTGTGCGATTCGCTGGAAGAAAATACAGCCAAGCACACACACTTACTGACATTTTCAAAAACACATCAATGCTTTACTTGCTGTGAAATCAGTGATCCTGAACTCTTTGGAAAAAATCAAACACAGAATGGAGAATTAAAGCATTGTAACAGAAATAAACCACAAAGTGCTTCTCAGAAATTACAGGCTACACAAAAACATATTTGGGGACTTAAATAATTTTGCAAATCTAGTCATATTTCACTTGTTCAAGATTGTGTGACAAGTCGGTAACCTCCTGAAGAATTAGTAGTGGTCTTCCCAATGCCTGGTCACAGACCCATCTCTTTTTCCACCTAGAGACAGACTCCATTCTTGAATTGCTTTGCTATTCATACACCAACTAAAGAGAATCCCAAGGACATTTAGTTCTGCTCACTGAATGTAACATCACCTTACATTTTTTGTATTTGTAATTTTCTATAAAAATACAATTGCAAAATAATGGAGATCCAGTGTATCAGACAATAAAAGACTGTATAAAAGCCAACTTATTCCTCAGACACTTACACATTGCTTTAACAGATACCACGATGCCCCACCTATAACGACAGGCAGAAGTAGTTTAGTCACATTGCTGTAACTGCACTTCACATTCCTATTCAGAAATAAACAACATTATGCTCTGAAACTTCTATTCCTAATGCCAAATTATTTACCATAAGCTATTTTCAGCATATTCCTTGAATTACTTTAAATACTTCATATTAAGTAACTACAGCTGTATTAATTCTTTTGGATTTTGTTTTACAAAATCAATCAACTCTCAGCTTTATTGTCCTACAACACATACTTGTGTTTCTTTACCGTTCCAAGCAACAGCAATAAAAATGTATGCTGCATGATATATCAGGATCATGTCAATACCAATGCAGATGGCAAAATTACAGAAGAGCTGGAATATGAGAGGCTGCAGTATGAAAGGCTCTGTTAGAAAACATTAATATTTAAAATGTCCCCACAATGGATCTTACCTGCTCAGATGGATGAAACTACCTGCAGTACACCAGGTGCTTCACATGTATACAACAAAGCAAGGTGAAGGTGCAATGGGCTGTCCCACAGTCACTCTATCTACTGAAGTTATATTCTATTATCTATTCTCTCTCTTGACATAATCATACCTTAAAAATGACAGTAATGGAGTAATCTTGAAGAACTTCTTCAAAGTTTATTTACCAACATAAAAGGTGAGTGTATGGTGGCACAAAGTACAAAGATACTGCCTATGTACAAATTACCATGAAGCTGAAGTTGCAATGGGGTAGGAGGTGGTTTGATCCTGCTGGATGCAGGTCAGCTGCTGAAGCAATCAAGCATCACTAAATTCAAACTAAGAAGTACTCCCAAGAGCTGTAAGTCTCAACACAGTACAACACAGGTGAAGAACTGCACCGTTCAACGAACACTCACAAGCTCAATTCCATTCCACTCCTGGCTATTTAACATGAATTAATGAAGCATAATAATTTTAAATGAAATTTCACTTAATTCTCAGATTCTGTGAGTTAGAAAATTAAACAGCCATTTCTTATCACCAATCAATTTTAAAACAGGTGCCTTCCACTGCTCTCGGAAGAACACTTGAGTGATAAAGACATGAGTGGAGAATTCGGTTTAGTTTCTGTTAGTGTCAGCTGTCATTGTAACCTAGAAAAATTGCTCTTTACCATGTCCCTGTAAAAAAGACTATATATAAAGAGACAAATCCTAAAAAGCAGGATCTTTGCAACATGATCTGAAATCCTCGCTTTACACTGGTACATACACCCCACCCACCCTTTCCAGACTATACTGTACCATCTTTATCTCCTCTTTGCCACACAATTGTTATAGTCGTTACTTTTCAAAATTTCAAATCATTGCCAGTCATGATACCTCAAGAGACAGCACTGATATGATGTAACATTTCTCACAAGATAACATAGTTTGAAGAATTTATGGACCTATTTTACTTTAAAAAGTTAGCTGTAATGGTATTTGAGAATCTTTCACTTTGTATTATTTTGCCAAAACAGACATACCTAAGTAGTGACAGCAGATGGAAGAGGTTAAAAGTATCAACTCCCAAATTACCAACTTTGCTAGGCCACCTTCCTTTCATAATTTAGACCCTTCTGTTGGAGATTTGAAAATATATTCTAGGCAGATGACATGTTAACAGAATAATTTCATGGTTCAGTGTCTTCGCAGTATGATTTATCTCTTATCTCTAGGCACTGGAGGTCCCTTTTCAGGAGATTTATTAGTTAGATCCAAGAATCCATTCTAATGAGAGAGAATATGTGTATGACCACAAAACAGAACATTAACATTTGCTCTAAGATAATGCTTCCTTCTCATTAGCAGTTTTAAGAAGTCTCATGCACATGTTATCACAACTGTTTCCAAGATACTGCACCTTCATACAACAAAATGTTCATGAATGAAAGAGGTTTTTATAATTTGCATTAGTCCAGGAACTCATATCCCCTTCTCTTCTAAATCTACATAATATACATAGAAATAAGGTCCGGAGTCTAATGAAACATCTGACTTAAAAATTAACTGTTATTTTCTTTTTCACTCCATTTTTGCTATCAGATATTTGCTGCAGACACTACATTTTCTGTAGGACAAGAAAAGTGTTTAACCACTGGAAGATGCTGGAACATCTGGCTCACAGCTCAGGCCATATTATCAAAAGTATGAAGTTAATGCTTAGACACCTTAAAAAAACCGTTGTGCTTTCAAAAACACTTAGCATCCAGCATTTCCTGTTGTGAAACACTAGTCAGGCTTTGAGAGAAGTGCAGCACAGTGGCATTTTTTTTCATGCTCAAGTTGAAGTACTCAGTGATTTCTGAGGGTTCACCTCTTCTCTAGAAATAAGCTATTTTGTTGAGATTAATTTGGTCTCTAATCACATTTTATGTTACTTGACCCAATGATAGAAAATCTGAATTTAAAAGGACATAAGAGGCCTCCTCTTCCCACAATGCCACAACACATCTTGAGATCCTATGGTGCATCCACAGATGTGCTTCTTTGCACACAGCTCCTCTGAGCTATTTAATCTGGAGATTAGTCCATCCCTGGTCCAAGTTACATAACGCAGATGTGAATCTATGTTAGCTGGAGGTAGTAAGTTTACCACAAGTCCTTAACTTGAGTTCTATACAAGAAGGTATCTCCAAAGATCTTGGGGGTATGCAACTGCTCTGACTGCCAGTACAAAATTATTCATCTAATGGTTGATTCAAATCCTACAAAGTCAAAGTAAAGACTCATTGATTTAAATTATACTCATTTAAGACTAAGGCCTAGCTCTGCTGCTCACTATGTTGAAACTCAATGCAAAGGCTAAAAGCACAATTGGCCCTCTCTAAAAAAAAAAAACCAATGACTAAACTGACATAAAAACTACTAGGGAAAGGAGAAAGTCTACAGAAACACACACAGAGATTTCTGTATCTACTTTTGGCAATTTTGCCATTACTAACATTTTAAAATATTCATGAGAACAGATTATTAAACAGTGCTTGATAACAAAACTTAAAAACCATTGCTAAGTTTCCTGCTAATGTAAAGAAACCAGCATCATAGAAAACAGACCAGTCTAGTACACAGAAGGCAGTATAAATAGATGCGGATCAACTGGAGTCAAGAATGTAAGCAAACAAGGAACTAATTCTTGATAACTCTCTGAGTGATGTCTAAGTGTCTTTTACTGTAAAGAGCAATGTCACCTCTTCTCCAAACTACAGTCAAATCAGCCCAATCAACAAAAAATTACCCTGGGAGAACACATACAGAAATCACATACAAAAATCAATGAATCAATAGCCCATTACATTTATTGCTTGTTATTACCCATTACATTTATTGTTTGTTATTTGCAGAAGCCTTTTGCACTTCCAGATAAAATGAAGCTTGACTGTAGGGAACCACAGTCACACCCTAACTGTGCTCAGAGGATTTTGGATTGAACAGTCTCAGAAGGTGAGCTCCTGCTTGACACTCAACATCTAGTGCTCAGAAAAACCACTTTCAGTCTGAGAAGAGCCTCGATGCTCATGTTGAAAAGGCTGCTAAAAACCTGTGCATTTCAGCATAGTTATCAGGAACTGATCTGAGAATACTTCTGTGCTGTCAAGCTACTCTAAGAGGGGAATGCACCTTTTTGTCATATTTGCTATCCCTCTGAATTGATTTCAAACAAGTACCAGGAGAGAAGCGGAATCTCCTATAGCCAGGCACTGGATGGAGTGCCATCCAGCACTCATCATAGTCCACTTCATCTAATAAGAATGCATAGTTAGAAGCAGCAGGGCTATAGCTCCTATAATGCACAGCAGAGGAAAATATCTTGACTTAAAAATTTATACTATTTTGTAAATGTATGCATTATTTGATTAATCAGATAGATAATTCACCTTTGTTTTGCTATGTCATATAGAGATGCAACAGCACATAAAAAGATGCAAACAGTAGACAGAAATCAAAGACTCTACATGCCCTGCTTCATGTATCTTCCTACTGCTTGCTTCCTATTACTTTTGGTAAGATTTCTGTCCTTTTAAACTTTCTTCAGCACTGATAAAATTCATAGATTTTGTTTTAGTAATCTGAAGCCTCCCTTGCCTTAACTGCCCAGACCTGTTTTACACCCATGTAAAGGCAACAAGATCTGCTGCTGCTTCAGTATGAATAATTTTGGAAAGAGTGGTGCTAGTTCATGTCTGAGCTGGGGAGAAGGAGATAACTGTATGAGCCAGAACCCAGCACAACTGCATCTGCATATAAATAGACTTAATCAGAAATGCAAATTGCAATCAGAAGAAATTTTAAAAGCCTGTGATAACCGTGTAGATAACAAAAGGTCAAACACTTGTATTGCTGAAGGTTTTAAACTGTTAAGTCAGTGGTGATTCTTCATGAGCCAAAATGTGGAAAAGACAAGTACATGCCAGTCTAATCAATGAAGGACAATTTCTATATTTCTTCTATTATTACAATTGTTCTGTTCCTAAACTCTATTTTACACTGTCAATCTCAACTTATTCAGGAAGACTCAGTGAAATGAAAACAAATGAAATAAAAAATAGACAGTATGAAATAATACAGCTAATTTATGTGACTATATATAGAAGGAAATTTACATCCCTTTTTCATATCCAATCCAGTATTGTTCGTATTGGATTGTCCATGGATGACAATCCAAATCTTTCCATTTTAACATCCTCAGGTAAATGAAAAAATAAATTATGACTACAGTTTCCTGAAACTGCCAGACTGCTTCACAGCACTGTCAAAATTGTATGTTCTTCTTTTACAGTAAAACAAGCCTGAGACTCTAGTGGAATAACATTTGAAAATGCTGTTTAACAGTTATAAATGCTGGCTTCTCCTTTTGAAATAAACGTTTTCATCAACAGAAGCTAAGAAAAGTTCTACTGGAAGGAAGGTACCCGGATATTATATGATTTTTTATTTTAAAATCAGAATAAAATAAATAAGTCTTTATCATTTCAAGGAATTCTAAACATATATTACTGTAGAAGCCAGGCTGAAAAAAAAAATCTTTGAAATTACAGCTTTTTATTGCCTTTCTGTAGAAGAGATTCCTAGGATTTGAAGCACAAACATTTACCAAATAATTCTCCTTTGACTAGACTGCCTTTGAACAAACTAGTGAGGGAAGAGAGCCATCTAGTGCCATACCTTGGAATTTTAAAAAGGGTTTTCACCGGATGCATGTCAAATAAAGGAGGGTCTCCATCCCCCAGTTCAATAGCTGTTATTCCCAAGGACCACACGTCACATCGAGCATCATATGAGTAGTCATACTGCTGTTCACAAGCAATGACCTATGAGAAGAGAAGCAGAGAAACCAACGCTTTAAACTAATGTACAATTCATGTCATCCAATATAACATGAAAGCACTTTTTTGAGTCATGTCTAAAATGCTATGTAATCAAATCCTTATAATTTTTGCCTGTATATAATAGACAGAAGAAACACCACAAAAAGGTGGTAACAGTAAATGAGAACTTCTCTTAGGTTTGTTTTCTTTAAAAACAATATCTTTCTTTTTTTAAAATACATTAAGCTCCATGGGATGCTTCAAATATCTATACAAAGAACATCAACACTAAATTCTGTTTTTGAAAGAACTACTTACAGAAACCTATTGTAACAGCAGAGAACCCTATTGATGTTATTATTAACTTTTATGTCTATTCATGAGGACAGACCAATTTGCACAGCTGGTTTTTAGATAAGGATGTTTCATCGGTAGTTTCTATCTTTTTTTTTTGTTTGGTTTGGGGGTTTTTTTGTGGGTTTGGGCGTTTTTTGGGGTTTTTGGTTGGTTGGTTGGTTTTTGTATTTATTGAATTTGAGGAGTTTAAAAATAGCTTAGGTAGCATACCGCGTACCCTAAGAGAAATGGAAGTGAACAGGAATCTCTCCTTGGATATCAGAACTGTTTTACATCACAGACTTAATGCACACTTCCACCCAACCCACTGATCACATTCTAATACACTAACTATTCGTGTAAGCTGAATCTAAATGTGAGATTCAAACCAAAGTTTAAATTTAGTCCTTATCTTTGCAAAGGTATGAGACAAAAATTGCAGCTTCACTGCATTTTATTATGATTTGGAATTCTGTCTCAAGTTTGTCTTCCTAAGTCTCATCAATTAAACAATTACTTCGAAAATTTGTTGGATCCCTGCATATTGTTAGTATCAACTTCCATTATTTTTCTCATAGTTTCTAAAGTATCTTTAATAATTTGTACTTAAGATAAAAAGAACATGTCCTAGGGTGGCTGTACCTATATTCTAGAAGAGATTTTATATTTTTTTAACTTCTGTATTACTTCTGAATTCCTGTGTTAGGGCTTCAGTTTGGAACAACACTTTGCACAGATTGCAACATGCAAGTCAGCAATGCGAGTAGCTGATGGCAGAGAGTCGCTTGTTACAAAAAACCCTTTCCTAGAGAAGCTGCTGATTCCAGCTTAACCTCTTAGTTACTTTCTCTATGAACTGCACATAACAAAGGCACTGGACTGACTCTGGTAGTGATTCTGTCCCAAAGGCCCATAGAACTTGTACCGTCTCTTATTTGGGACTCATGACCCCACTGTAGTGCACTCATAATTTATTTTATTAGAAATCAGGGGTGTTGAACACAGTTAAAATAATACTGAAATGTTCAGGGGGAGAGGTTTGCAACATATTAGTTAATTCCTTTTCTTTTCCCAGAGCAAATCACTCCAGAAAAATTAACACCTTTCCAAATTTTTTATCAATGTTTTGACAAGTGTTGAGATCACTCTATCTGCTCAATTTTTCCAGTTAGTATGCCAGAGAAACAGGAAAAATCAAAGTAAGCACAGCAAAAGAGCATTCAAAGATTTTTTCCTTCAACTAGAAGAGGCAGAGCTCTGTTAGTTAATCCAGTGTTTTTCAAAGTTGTCACACAAAGATAATTTCTCTATCTCCTTTCTGTTCTACAGAATGTCTTAAATGAAAGTTCTGGAACAATTTTTAGTTCTTCAAAATGTTCACTACAGCCTTGATCTCATCACAGAGATCACTCCGTCTCTTGAAATATGCACAGTAGACAGCTTCTACACAGCTCAAGCAGAGTGCTTTAAAACACCACCCCTGTTTCGGAGGCCTTCATGATAATTTCATTTTCTTATATAATTTGTGAGAGAGAAAAGATCAAATGGAAAAATTTGGAAAGTCGGTATAGAGATCCATCAGACATACTTAAATAATACATTCTAAAGAGGCTATCATTGAAATTTTGTTCAGAGATTGAAGAGGAAGCTTATACTTCTTGATTATTTTGGGGTTTTCTATACAGTTCCCCAAATCATCTGTATATTCAATAACACTTCCTCAAAAAAAGTCATCCAAGTTGACTTCCAAGGCCATGACTTGGAAGCTTATCCATAGGTGGCTAATTTTATGCACTGTGCTCTCCTTCCTTTTTTAACACATGAAAAATATTTATCTGCTTAGTATAAAATCTGCTAGAGCCCATTTCCTGGAGGTGAATACCTTTGAAGTTGCCTGGATTCTCATCGGTGTGCTGAGTCCTTTGCAAATACTTGTCCATTTGTTCTCAAACTTTATGATGCAGAGGAATATATTTTCATTTTCAAGAGAAGGAAAAGAAGGACCTGCTCAAGGTCACACTGGACTTCATCAGCAATGGCACACACATAGCTGGTCTCCCACATTCAAAGACACCATGTTTTCCCTACAAGCACACCACAATTGCTTCTAACTACAGGACAATGACAAACTTTACTCTATATCTTGGTCTTACGAAGTTTAACAAACTACACTAAAATTATTAGCATCAGAATGCATTGCATTCATACTGGGTGGGAAAAAGAAAATAGACTGCAACTGTCATTTTTAAAAACAAAAAGTAAGTCTTAGAGCTTTTTTCACCTTCACAGTGTATTACCTACCAAAGAGAAAGGAATGTCGAACGCATCTTTGTGTCTTCTGCTCCACAGCTAACTGCTACACCTCCAACACATGGCAGTATAATGACACTATGGCAAAATACTGCCATTCTAACCAAGGGGAATTAGACACCATTAGATTCTTCTCCATTCTATTATAGACTCTATAGAGATTATTTCAGAAAAAATATTCCCCTTAATATATATTCTTTTTTTTAAAGAAATTCAGCCAGTGGACCATACAAACCAGTATGTTTTAGACCATTAGCTTGAGTGAGATTAGCCTCACAGAAAAGATACAAAATTAACTACTCTTCACCCAGTATGCAAAACGTTCATGAATGTAACAATCACTTTGGTTTGAAACAAGTGTTTTCTGTGGAATTTACCAGAATCTTACCAACTTTTGCACCCCTTGGAGAAACACATACGCTACTAATTTCAATTTTTAAAGAAAGAATCAAATTTTATAGTTTCTTCCTTGATGAAAGGTGCACATCAGCAGTTTGCTTTATGTGTTGGCTAGCAGAGAACACTCTCTTGCAATGTGAAGAAGAAAGTGTTCTCTAAGTCACAGTTTACAAGCCAGCCAAGTCCTTGGGAATGCCCCAGTCCTGTTTTGCCCTGAAAACTATTGCTACTCCCTGCAGAGCAAAAATATCTTAAAGCTAAATACAAAAGAGAAATACGCTATTGACTTAACTTTTATTACATTCCTGTCTCTATCCAAACTCAGAGACACTTATTTTTTGGTAACATTTCTACTTTTTGTTGGAGTTTTGGAGCTGAGAGTACCACTCAGCACTGCTGATGCCTGCTCTGCCCAGTGGGGCATGAAGACAGAGAGCCCAGAAGAAATTATCAGAAAATTAAGAACGTGCTACTCCCTTTCTCTTCCTTGTGCAAAGACACCACATTTGTACCAATTTTATATCCAGCAAAATCCTCCCCTGCTTGTAAAAGTGAAACAGAAGAAGTAGTTTGCTTTGCTGCAAACGTTATGTTTATGGCAAAGCTTCAGGGGGTGATGTAGCTAATCTTGAGATTTGCTAGTAAACATCATGGGAATAAGCACCAAGTCTTTCACTTCAGCATGGGCTGACTGCATGCACACAGTGGCCCAGGTTGCTAAGGAGATGAGCTGTCACCTTTTGTTTCAGTTGTAATTTCATCACGATTTCATGCCCAGTCATACTGCTGCAGGTTGAGAAGCATTCAAACACCAGACAGAGAAACAGAAAGTGAGATGGTAGTTGTCAATACTTATTGTGCTGAGGGTCACACTGAATGAGGGGATGGGGAATTCACAGGTCTGGAAAAATGGTACATAAACAAATCAGTCACACTAAGTGGAGGGATTTTAGAGAAGTCAGCTCCTAGGCATTCAGTGTGATTCATAACTTGTACAGAAACAAAAAATTCACAGAGATACACAAGATGACTTTCATGCTGAGAAGAAAACTTATATTCAAGGATATAATTCTGCTTGTTCTGAAATCAATACAAATACGTCTTTGAACTTCAGCAAGCCCAGTAGCAGATCAAAGGTGGATTTAAAAGAAGGAAAACAGGTAATACAGAGAACTACCAATTATTTGGACAGTGGTCATACTGACTTGTGCAGAGAGGAACCTATAATATGTTTAGGTGAAGTAAAATACATCAAACCCTTTTAAGTTTACCCAGACTTACTGAAGTGAACTTACTTTCACTTTGCCTCAGTACATACAGGGCCTGTACAAAGCAGAGCTGCAAGCATACGCTGATAACAGCAGTAGAGATGTGCTACCTGGAGACAACTGCTACACAATTAGCGCTGCTGACCCACCCGCAGGAAGGAGCCTGGAGTTAGCAGGGTTGCTGCTGCTGGAGTGAGGCGGTGCTGGGCTCAGCTGATGGAGCCAACTAAGCAGCTTATGTGGTGTGTGAGCACTGCTGAGAAGCACTGCGCATGGAAAATGAATGTGGCACAAAGTTGTTACCCTTGCTGCAAGGAAAACAAGATTGCTAACTGTGCCAGTCAAGTGAAATAAACCAACTGAACTTCTGGGCTCCATCTGACACTATACAACCCAACTTCCCTTTGTTTACATTGGAAATATAATATTAAATATTCTTCTAATTCCTGTGCACCAAAATCAAAAAAGTCTTTCATGATAGCATTTAGCAGCACTAGGGATACTGAATTAGGCAAATCAAAGTGATACTTATCTATCTCTATCTCTCCATCACTTCCTCTTTCCCTCTTTTCCATCCACTCTTCAAGCACATTCATATATTAAAAAAAAGCAATTTTCTGTTTGAAATTGATTCCATATTCCTGCATTTTCTTATTTGGATTTCAGTTCTTTATTTTGTACCATCATACAAATTTTTCCATAGTATATCAGAAAATTATTACATTGTTATAAATGTTACCAAAATAAGTAGTAAATAACATTTAAAATAAGTCCTATAAGTAATTACAACAATTAATATTGAGTCATTGTAAATTAATTATATGTCGAGTAGTCAAACTTTAACAGCTGTGAGTAATCAATTTTTATTTTTATTTTTAACTCACCCAAGGGAAATATTCCTGAGACCATTAGACTGCTCTGGCAAGAGGCTACATTTGTAGGGGAGCATAATACCTTTTATTGGACGAAATGATACAGTAAGGAAAAACAGACAGGCTTTCAAGCACACAAATCTTGCTTTTATGCCCATGAAACCATCACAAACTCAATACTGCTCATGATAATATAACTGACACATTTTGCTTCTGATCCACAGATTTACTCCAGAGCAGTAAGTATATATACTACACACCTCACACAGATTTTCAAATGGTCTTTCACAAAGAAAGCAAAAACTGAGAGCCAACTCCAGCCTCCTAAGTAAACATATTTCATGTAGGCAACTCCATGCAGACCCACGTGGTATTGAACTCATTTTCTCTGATGTTTTGGGCTTCTTGTTTTGATTTGTCTCTTAAATCTTTAAACACCCTACATGAAAGCTTTACAACCCCTCCATAGATGTTAAAACAAAATAGAAGCAACACTTCTGCATCCTTTCACAAGACTACGGCTATGTCATCAATGTTACTGGCAATGTTCCCTGAGATTTCCTTCAGCTGCCATGTACTTTTCAACTCCCTGCCATGCTAGCCCAGGTGGAGGTCAGTTCTCCTGGAGGCAAAGGAGGAGGTGATGCATTCTGCCAGATGGCACTTTTGAGGGAGAGCTGTCCCACTGTGCTCTCTGCCTCTCTTGTATGTAACATCCTTTAAAGTTTGAAACATCTGTATTCCAATTCAGCTTTCTACATCCACTGCTTTCGTTCTGGACTTTAAGCAACTTCGATATAACACCTTACTACAGCAGTTTGTTAAAGCTTCGGTTTCAGAGTCACAGAAAAAGAAGAAAGTAGGGGAAAAACCAGGACAGAAACTGCAATTTACTTTATTTCTCTAAAGAAATAAAATCTGTATTCACAGAAAAAAATCTTTTAAAAAATCATCTGTCAGCTCTCAGAAGGTGGCATCTCAGAGTCACAGGCATTTCAGTCATGTGCAGCCATTTAGAGATTTAATTCTACCCCACATTCTGCCACTGACCTGCTGTAAGTTCTTAAGCAAATCACTTCACTTCTATGTCCCTCAGTTCTTCCATGCAGTCTTGCCCTATCTATTTAGAGCTATTGTTCCCACTCTTCCCCCCATGCCTTCCCACACTTACACTTCAGTAGCTCCTCTCTGGCATGCCTATACCTAGTTCCACATGAACCACAGCGCTGCACTCAAACCCAGTGCTGCATTTCAAGAGGACAGCTAATATTCCCTAAAAATAATTCCCAGTACACTGCAGTGTCCCAGCACCTTAACCTCCTGAAAAACAGGATGTAATTTCATAATGTATGTCAAGTGGGAAATTCCTTTTCACCCTAGGCTTAATATAGTATCACCTATGTGACAAATGATTTAATGCTACTTAACATTTATTTCTTGCATTTATTATTTTTACCCCTTAAATGCATGGAATTTTCAAATATTTCACTGTTAATTTATCATGATGCCAGATACACACAAGTTTTATAAAAGCAGCAGCAGGTTTGTCTATTTCCATCTATAAAGGTTTTTTCTAAGGACAGTTGTTTGGGGTTTTTTTTTTTGCAAATTATCCTTTCACTCTTTTCTCATTTACTGTAATTTACAAGGTAAAAAGACAACAAAACTGAAAAACTGTAATAAGAGCTAATTAAATAACCCATCTCTTATCATTAGCTGTAACAGAATTGTTATTATACTTGCATGGAAGATGTTCAAATATTTTCAAAACTTTCCTTATTAGAGAAGGTATAATATTATTTATCACAAAATAAGCATACTTTTCCACTGTACAACTATTTTCAAGTGGCTTTCAGGCAGAAAAGTAAGTATATATACTTTCTTGAAATCTATATCCTGTTTATACTAACTAGCGGATTCCTATAGTTCATTATAAATCAGCATGTACAAAATTCCTTGCTTAGCTGGGTATTAAAAGTATAGTGAAAATGTGCATATGCGAAAAGCTAATTTTAGCTAATTGACCTTGAATCTTTTGATGTAAGCAAAGGGCTGGCAAATAGAATAGGTTGAAATATGATGAGACTATACTAAATTGTTTCATGGGAATGTGTCACTGTACCTGTTTAATTAAAAACATGAAAAGAAAGATGGAGAGGGGCTTTTTACAAGAGCATGTAGTGACAGAATAAGAGGGAATGGATTCAAACAGAGAGAGATTAGGTTTAGATTAGATATTAGGAAAAAATTCTTTACCGTTATGGTGGTGATGCACTGGAACAGGTTGCCACAGAAGCTGTGGATGCCCTGTCCCTGGAAGTGTCTAAGGTCAGGTTGGATGGGGCTCTGAGCAACCTGGTCAAGTGGAAGGGCAGGGGACTTGGAAATAGATGATCTTTAAGGTCCCTTCCAACCCAAACCTATTATTCTATGATTCAATAAGCCCAGGTTAGTGATGGGCTTGTCTTTTCTATGTTGTTTTCCCAATTCAGTATTTAACTACACACTAAATGTATTTACAATTAAATTAATTTTTTCTGAAATTCTAAGACCTGAATACAGCCCTTACTGTAACAAATATTGGCTTCAGCAGAAAAGTTGCTGTGAAGTTTTCGCAAAATTATATTTTTCTCTGTGTATATTTTTAAACTACATTAATGCAATTTACTTGTTGGAGTGCCTTACCAGCTAGTTTTGTTAATTTCTCATTAGATTATGCAGAGACACAGCTTCGTACTGAAACAACGCAAATATTATTCATTGTTTCAGGATTAGACTTATTTCACACACACGTGATCAGATTTAAAGTTTAAAAAGAATACAAAGGAACATTGGGAAAAGAAAGACAATTTAGGCTAGTCACCTACTGTTCTAACACTTTGGAAATTTATTCTGATCCTCAGATGTACTGAATTTTATCCCAGGAGAATGCCTTGATTCAACAGGAGAAAGGAAAACTGTCTGGGGCAGTCTTACTGATCATTACTTCCTCCTGGCAGGATGGTAACAAATATTCAAAATGCAGAGTTGAGACAGCTTTAAATAATACTGTGACATCTGAAATATCTCTGAAAATAGGAAAAGAGACCCAAGATTTTACCTGTGGTTAACTCATTACTACAGAATTCATATACCTTTACCACAATGTCACAGCCTTTCCTACTCATGCGTCATATGTCATATTTCAACACCTAATCCTTCAAAGGATCAACTATGTTTTAATTATGTTCTTTTTAAAATGTAAGTATACATTCACATTGTTTCATGGTTACAAACAGACTTTCAGAAACGGAAATACTGAATAGAAGCATACCAATAAAAGATAATAAGGCAGGATAGTGTTAGTATGAATGTGACATTTAGTTAGAATGAAAGTGACATTTTTAGCAGTTATCACTAAAATATAACAGCATATGCCCTGCAGTTTTAAATTATCTTCAGCATTTCTCCAGTTCTTTCTGACTTCAAGTATCTTTTTCTATTTCTATTCTTAAAGCTAAATTTGGGCCAAACATGTACATATATCTGTACATGGAGCAGATCATCTTGAGTGTGATCACATGGCATACATAGGACAACCAAGGGATCAGACCCAGCCAGCAGGAAGGGCAGGTCCTGCCTGATAAACCTGACCTCCATTTATGGCCAAGTGACCTGCCTAGTGGATGAGGGAAAGGCTGTGGATGTTGTCTACCTGGACGTGATGGGCCTTTGACACAATCTCCTATAGTATACTCCTGGAAACCTGGCAGCACACGGCTTGGACAGGTGCACTCTTCACAGGGTGAAGAACTGGCTGGATGGCTGGGCTCAGAGAGTGGTGGAGAACGGTGCTTCATCCAGTGGGTGTCTGGTCACTAGTGGTGTCCCCCAGGGATCAGTGTTGGGCCTAGCCCTGTTTAGTATCATTACTGATGATCAGGATGAGGAGATTGAGCATGCAGCACTACAGGCTGGGAGCACAGTGGCTGGAAAGTGGCCCAGTGGGAAAGGACCTGGCAGTGCTGGTCAACAGCAGCTGAACACGAGCCAGTGTGTGCCCAGATGGCCAAGAGGGCCAGCGGCATCCTGGCCTGTATCAGGAATAGTGTGGTCACCCCTCAAGTGCTGTGTCCAATTCTGGGCCCCTCAGTTCAGGAAGGACATTGAGGGGCTGGAGCGTGTCCAGAGAAGGGCAGTGAAGCTGGTGAAGGGTGTGGAGCACAAATCCTATGAGGAGCAGCTGAGGGAGCTGGGGCTGTTTAGCCTGGAGAAGAGGAGGCTTGGGGGGGACCTTATTGCTCTCTACAACTCCTTGGAAGGAGGGTGTAGCCAGGCAGGGGTCAGCCTCTTTTCGAAGGCAACCTGAGCCAGGACAAGAGGTCATAGTTTTAAGCTGTGTCAGGGAATGTTTAGGTTGGACACTAAGAAGAATTTCTTCACGGAAAGGGTGATTAAACATTGGAATGGACTGCACAGGAAGATTGTGGAGTCACAATCCCCAAAGGTGCCTAAGGAAAGACTGGATGTGGCACTCAGTGCCATGGTCTAGTTGACATGATGGTTGGTCATAGGTTGGACTCAATGATCTCAGAGGTCTTTTCCACCTACTTGACTCTGTGATTCTCTGTTCTTGTGATATTCTAACTGAACTTGTTTCAAGAGTCAAGTTTTCAGCTAGATCATGATAATCTAATCAGACGTGTGGAAAAAGAAATCTGCAATTCTATTTAAACTAGGTTTTGTTCAGTTATGCACTGGAAGTTGAAAACAAGACATGTTAATGCTTAGAACCACAGATGTAAAGGCAGTTCAGTACAAAAGCTTCAAATCTGATTCATCCTGCTAGCATATAGCACAATTTATTTCAGCACAATAGAAGCAGATTTTAGGTAACTTAAGTGTTTGCTAACAGGCAGCTTTAAACATACTAACACTATCCTGCCTTATTATCTTTTATTGGTATGCTTCTATTCAGTATTTCCGTTTCTGAAAGTCTGTTTGTAACCATGAAACAATATTAATTAGGTTAAACAACTATTATTCATTTTCAGTGAGTCTACTTTAAAGTTGCTCTCAAACTGACTTATCCTTGTCACGTTCCTCTGTTGCTTCCTCAAAGCCTAATTTTTACCTGTATTTTCATTTTTCAGCAAAATTTTTGTTAATCGCAAGCTCTGCTCAAAACAAATACTCAAGGGCAGATCTTTTTTTGCCCTGATACTGCTAAACAACCTCAGAGTCATCAGAAAAAAAGGAGTCAAGATGCTTGAGTCACTCAAAAATGTTCAGCTGCTGCTTTGAGTGCTGCCAGTAAGAACACTGAACCTTCCTTATGCCACCCTCAGTCACCGCTATTTTCCTATGAACTTTTGTTATTTCAAGTACCATGCCATATAATCCCTTTGATATGTTTTGCAAATTTAATTGTAAAATATGGTTTGCTTCATTTTACAGACCATTCATGACCCAGGCTGATCTAGCGATTCCAGTTTCCAGTGTATTTGTCTCCTGCTAATACCTAGTTATTCCTATCCGTCAGCTTAAAACATTCTCCATCATTCTTCTCCAGGTTTTATTTTCCTGGAGTTTACACTGGAAAATATTTCCTGTCAGCTTTATTCTACTCTAAAACACTACTGTAGTCTCTTCCTCCAAGGCAAGCTTTTTCATCTCCCCTCTTCAATCCCCCTTCAGATTAAATCCATCTTTCCCACAGATGAGATCCCATGATTGCCTTATGCATTGACTGAGGCACCTGTGTTTCACATGCAGATAAAGTCCAATTTAAAAAAAAAAGTCTTCACGCTTTCTATTTCTCTGATTAGTAACATTTCATTCCTGTTCAGTCCTTTTATGATATTTTGGGGTTTGACATCAATTCTATCCTATGTCAAAAACCTTTAGGCAGGAAGTTTTTTTGCAAATGAGTGCAAAAAACTGAGTTAAGTGTCTTTCTAGTGTTTACTGATCTCACCACAGTCCCATCTAGAAAATACTCTTCCTAATAAACTGTTACCCATGCACATCTTTTCATCTCATTGCAATCCTAATCTTCCATCTTTCACATAAAAATTTGGGTGCATATTTTAAGAATACCAGAAAGATCTCCCCAGAAATAAAAGTAAATTGCATCTTGCACATCACTTGAAACCTGTCATTTATATGAGCAACTGCAGCGACTTGAGCAAGCATGTTATGCAACCTGTCATTTAAAAGCCATTTCAACAACAGTATAATGGATATCTAAGCACCTTACAGCTGTTTTGCAGATTGGTACACCTATGAAGCCTGGCACATCTCACACAGGCATATCAATGTGATATGGGTTACTATGTTTATGGTACTGGGCTGGTTCTTTCAACAGATATTTTCAAAACAGGAAGTATTCAAAGCTACTCCTGCTCTTGTTTGATGTGCTATGTACGTAACATACCTTGGTTACCTGTGTGTTGTATTTTTAGGTCAAAATTTTTCAAATCAAAATATCTGCTTATCTCTTTGGCTTTTTGCCACGAGAATAAGTATTCTCAACACATAAGGGAAAACAAATTTGATATGATTACTGCCCTTGATGGCAATTATTCAAGCAAAACAGTACCATAAAAATAACCTATAATAATCCATGTTCAATAAAATCTTCCATAATATGTCCATTATTATCTAGATGAGTATTTTATAGAGGTCTCATTTTAGAAATGTCTCCAACCAAGGTGATTCCATAAATAATGCTTGCACAGTGGTTTCTAAGGTATCTTGTGTCTCCTTTGTGACGTAAACTGGTTGTTATGGAGATGGTGAAATATCAACCATTCTTTGTGAGACTGTGCAAGATCAATTTTAGACCCGTTACAGCAGCGTCTTTTCTCTGCTCAGCTATAATCAGCCTTCCTTAGCAACAAAAATAGATCCATAAAAATTATGAAACGTTTTAAAACAAGTGTTTGCACAATACTTTTAACTCTTTGACATACAGAAATAGACCTGCGTGCATTTATAACAGATAAAAATTCCGTCCCAAATTCCCCAAACTTCATATGGCCTTTAATAGAAAAGAGGCTAGTATTGTTACAGAGGCTGAACAACTTACAAATAAACAGACCACTGTTTCAATCCTTGTTTTTAAATTTCATAATCCGTATCTTTCAGAAGTACTTTGTGTTCCTTAAAGCAGGGAGGGCAAAGACTGATATCTTTCACCCCAAAATTTGGTAAAGTACAAACAGGACTTCTGTTCAACAGTGTGTTAAAACTTTTTAGAGCTTCATGAAATAGAAGGCAAAGGGTTACACCTGGGTAGTAGTATGTAAAAACAGGGTCTAAGATATCAAATATGGGCTAAGCTACCTCTATATTATTTTTCTCCATTTTTTCATCTATGCTAGCCCATGTGTCTAAGTTTAAAGGTCCCCAGTCAACGATTAAGGTTAAAGAACACATAGGTCAGTCAGGTGTTTGCAGTGTGCAAGACTATAGCAAGACTGGAAAGAAGGAATTCCTCCTTCTCCCCTCAGTCTGTATTTACATCATGGATGAGCATCCCAAAACATACAATATTTGACTGGGAAGTCATAACATTGTCAGGACCCTTGGTTACTTGTAGATTTGCTGTACTTTTATTGAAACACTACAGAGAAGAAAATAATGAGTATTAGATATCCATTTTGTATACTATAACAGTATATTATTTTTACTGAACAGAGGACAAGATGTAAAGCAGAAATACAGCCATAAGGGAGGGAAGAAGAGATCCCCTCTTACTATGGGGAGGTGGCAACAAAGTGAGTATTGCAATGAATGGAGACAACCCAGACAGGCACGTCTGCCTACCTCAGGTGCCATCCAAAAGGGTGTTCCCACTGAGGTGTTTCTACGCAGCCGTGTGCTGGTGAGCTGGGCCGAAACACCTGCAACAAAACAGATCAAAGAAACTTGGCTTTAAATTCATTGTCATTTTGGTAAGTTTATTTCAAGTATCTGGAAAACAAAACCCAAATATGTGAGCAAAGCTGCAGAATGGCTGGCCAAAGTAGGTGCAAATTATTTGTTTGATTAATTCAGCTTGTTGTTTTCTTCAGAGTTTCTGAGAGATTTTTTTTTGTGAATGACTCTGTTTGAAGCACTTTCATTCAAACTCAAAAATTCCATTGTCACATAAATATGCCAGATTTCTTTCTGCTGTTTTCATAAGTATAAATGGGACTATTAAAATTACAACATGACTTTAAAACTTCTGTTTCAGAAATTTACTGCTCGAACATCACTGGCCAGAAATTTGTTCACTAGAGTACTTGCAGAGGCTCCTGTTCAACAAAACACTTATGCACTTGCTTAAATCTTTCCCTAATGAGGAAAGCTCAGAAGCTCAAACTCACACTGCAGCTTGTACTTAGGGAATTAAGCACATAAAACATTAGCTTCAGAGCTTTGCTGACTGGGGCTGGACTACTGAAGTACAACTGAAAAAAACAAAAAGAAAGAACTAGAGTGCAATCAAACATTCTGATTTAACAAATCAGAATGAACTTTGACAGCAAATCTTCACTGCTCTGGTCAACATATAATTGAATGAGTTCAGATCAGCAGCATTCCAATGAGGTGACACAAAGCCAATATTGACTTAGAAATATATTTTGCTTTAACATTTTTTAAAAACAAAAGCCACAGTGGTTTGCTCTTTTGGCATTACCGAGAGACAAAAATGAGCAGAAACACATAATACACCTTGACTGCTGCCAATAAATAAAAAAAGTAGATTCATAAGTTAAATTATTTGATTTCTGATTCCAACATTCAATTCTATATTTGTTTCTAATTTTTCAGTCTTGCAAGTCTTCAGTGATTTCCTGAGTACTGCTGTGAAACAGTTAATGGCTAGGACATACAACAAGCCTCTGTCCATTTCACTGTGATCTCTCTTCAGCCAGCTTAATTCATAGCTGCTATCTAGGGATATTTCAAAACAGTGCAGAATACCAAAGAGCTGAGAGAGGGAGAGCATGACCATAAATGAATAATAAGTTGCACACATTTTGGGTCAATTTACTGTGACCATAATTTATTCAAATATATTATGCTGTCGACAGCAATTGAGGGAAGAAACGTGTGTTACATTGAAAAAACAACCTGTAAAGTCATGCAGCACAGGAAAGAAAAGTCTCAATTAAAGATATCTGTGTAACCCTCTCTGTGACCTAATATCCATATGTACAGCCTTGAATATGAAGCAGCTTTTTTTAATCAAGATCCTCTCTCATTCTCTGGATTGAATGGATACATTCACTAAATAGGTCGTAATTTAATTTTTTTAACCCCACTGATTTGAATTCTCATTACTTATTTAATATATCCAATCCTATACTAAATTTAAAATTATTGTTTTCTTTTTCTTTTGACATATTTCCTTCCCCACTCATCAAACAACAAATCTGCTTAACATTCCCACAAAATGGCAGAGGATTATTAGTTCCAGGGATTAACCTAAAAATATCCAAAGCATCCACTGTGTTTGGGTACTTAATCTGAGATCTTTCGTTTTCAGGCACTCCACATGCCTCAAGGAGAGCTATAACAGATCTCAGCTGCAGTTCACGAACACACAGTTCTTCTCCAAAGGAGGACAAGATGTTTCAAACTGGCTATTAGGAAAATGAGAAACAGAGTTTGATGTAAGTGACCCTCCAGCATCACAGAGAAACAGAAGCAAGAGGCAGAAGCAAGAACAATCTCCAATTTGATGCCATTAACTGTCTCAACTGTGAGTCCCTGCTCTTCCTCAACTCCTTGCAATTTCACTATTTCTCTTCCACTTTCTGTAAAAAATGAGACAGAACAGTTCTACAAACAATATCACCTGTGACTCAGTCCTAAATCATTCCCAGAGACCCTTCTGTGGCTACAGCAGTGGACAAGACAGGAAAAATAGCAACTTAATAAAAGCTTGGCGCCTGATACTTCTTTAGTCAGAAAGTCCATAGATATGTGGGCATTTCTTGGCATTTCCTAACTGTTAAGCAGTAGGGAACACTCGAGATTTAAGTCTCATTTTTTCTCAGCCTGTCATATTTGTTGTGATTTTCTAGTGCTACTGTCATAACTTTAAAAAGTAGGAGAAAACCCCTGACACCTAAATGTGGAATCAGAGAGACCCATGGGACACCAGAAAGATTGGGAGTCTCAGTTGCCTTGAATGTGCCACTTGGGGTTGCAGCACACTGATCTGTCTTTAACGCCTTTAATACATCTGATAGTAACATTTTGCTTTGGGGAGAAAAACCAGCTTTTCCCATAATGGAATAAAAACAAAGATCAGACTGCCAAAATTCCCCCAAATGAGAAGGGATCTTCCTCTCTTGTACTAGCTCAGCGACTCACTCCAAGTTTTGCTTCAGGTCATATGTTTCTCCTAGCACTATTTTAATTGCTGCCATTACAATTCAAAATAATGAAATTCTGTCCCTCGAAGATACTAAGGCATCTCCTGTGTGCCAGCTTACTTTAGCATCTTCACTATACGTGTCTGTTAAATTTATAATACCATGACATCATCGGTATACAATTTTCTTTCCACTGCATAAATTTAGTATTTTAGGACTTTTAAAAAATATTATTTGCAGATTTTTTATGTACCATTTTACCCTACTCTCATTTAGTGAACATTTTTCTTTACCTTCATGCACTGCTAAACAAACATATTATTCACACAACGCGATTTTCAATGGTGATTACCTTAAGCATTATATCGTTTCATTAATAAATCATATTACTAATAATCTGCTTCTGTTACCTTTAATAAAATTGTCCACTCCCTTGCATACATATCTGAGGGCCTAAAGCATTTATTTATTTTTCTACGTGCTGTTGAAAGGGAAAAAAATTGAACTGACTTTAAATCTATTGCCAAGTCCCTTTCTATCATCCTCCCTCCCTTTCTCCCTCTCTTGTTTCTTGTGATGTTCCCAGACTGGCAATGCTCAAATCTAAGAGCAATAATCACAAATTAAATGGATGTTGGGTTTTGGACCCAAGGGACTATTTTACCTTCTGCTCAGAGGGGAAAAAACATGCTTAAGGCTATCAAAACCCATTTCAGAAAGAATGTTTCCTTTTCATATGCAAAAGATAGAATATCTAAATTTAAATTAGGAGGACAACTGCCCTGAAACTGACATTTCTTCTGAAATGCAAAAGAGCTTTGTAAATAAAATGTTATCTTCAGAACTTTTAAAAATTATTAAATTATGCTTAAGCTTTAAAAAGTTAAAACTCTATTACTGATTTTAAGTCAGATTTTTTATTCCTGCTGTAATCGGGTTCCTTTTGTGTTTTTCCTTCTTAAAATAGTTCTGAGTATGCTTCTGAAAAAGTCTCTCGCTGTGACATTCTGCCTTCCCGGGGAAAGTAAACAGACGCCTTTGGCTAAACTGCATGTATCAAGAAAACAAAGGGGAAGTGGTCATTACCAAAGTCAACGAGCTTGACTCCACCTTCTGTTGTCAGGAGAATGTTGTTCCCTTTCACATCACGATGAATGATCCGGTTATTGTGTAAATGCTGAAGGCCCTATATACCAGCAGTAACAAAAATAAGTTTACTCCCTTATTTAAAAGCAATTACCCTACTATTAGGGAACATAATGAAGAAAATCTACACATACTCTACAGAAACAGCTGTCCACCGGATTACATGCCTTTATACAACCCCTGCTGCTGTCATAGCCCATGTAATATTGTTAACATTACCATACTTCATAAATTGAAAATGTATGTATGTGATAAGTAAATTGCACCCTCTGCTGTCATTACAAGCCCAATGAACATCCTTACCAAGAGAGCACCATACAAGATGTATGAGATTATAGCTTCATCCAACCTTTGGCCACACTTCAGCAGGCCTTTGACAAGCTCTGTGACAGAACCTCCATTGCACAGCTGGAAAGGGGGGAGTTGTGAGGAGGGAAAAAGAGCAAGACAAGTCCTCAGTTACTCAATATACTTGTTTAGGCTACAAATACCTACCATGCAAAACTGTGCTACAACCCAAGTCTGGGAACAACAGAACTCATTTTATTAACCATGTTAATAATAAACCACAGCAGGCTGACTGCAGGGAGGGAAGTGAAAACTGAAAATTATAAAGTGTAATTTATAAAATGCAACTAAAAAATATTATGAACAGGACTGTATTTCAGTGTTAAGAGGATTTATAAATCCAATTTGCTTTATTTGAGTATTTTCACAACAATACATGCATTGTCTTTTTGAAAAAATCCCTTTGTGCAAAGGCCAGACAGCAAAGATTGATGCTCTTGATAACTGGGAAGCAACAAATTAGTCATTTTAAACTTCCACTCCATCAATGCTCCTGATGGTAGGCAATATAAAATAGACAGAAGCCATATCTTATATGAAGATTTGATGCCATGTGCTGTCAACAACAGAGAAACATTCTAATCCAGAAAAGCAGCTTCTTGCAAGTATTTTCTACCAATGGGCTGCCAAATATCAAAAGAGGAGGAGAAAAAGTAAAATTAGAATCTTTGTAAATATGTTCTCATCCACATCTTAAGTTTACTGTCCATGCCATTCTAAGCAGGTATTGTTATCTATCCTTTTTCCTTTTATTACCTGGATATTCACAGTTGTTTAACTAAAAGAAAAAAAAGATGGGAGAACTGACTGCCTTTCTCTCACTGAATTTTCTCCTCTATGCCTGTTTTTGTGGCCAGCACTCTTACCAAAGTTCTGCCAGAGAATCACATGCATTTCAACACAAGATCATTTTACATTATCAGTTTAAAAAAACCACAGCATAAATCAGGAGAATAGTACGAAGTTATACAAACTCCCAAGATCTGCATCCTTCCAACAGCTTTTATGAATTGTGTATCAGTTCAACCACTAATTTCTGTTATATGCTAATACTTTCCTTAACTTGCTACTAATTCCCCTCGCATCAAAAAAATTTCACTAGACTAGAGGTTTTAGTTCATGGAAAGGGCTTTGAAGCAAAATTTCATCACTTAAAACATCAGTAAGTTCTGTAGAAATTTGACATTATTTTTTAATTCGTTAGTAGAGAATTTCTTTCTCATCTTTATTAAATTTGTGGGAGCATTCAGGTCAATATCAACCATTATATGTATTTACATGAAAGTACATGTTTTTCTTCCCATGGTTAACCATTTGCTGGCAAGTCATTATGTCAAAATTTTCTTTTCATTGCTTTCATTGCATTAAATGTTCTGTTTAGACAGGCTGTACTAAACTTACCTCTAGCCCGCAAATAAAATATAGAAAAGTATGCCCTAACTTCAAAAAAAACCCCAAGCTGGTTGTGACTGAAAAATAACACAGATTGACAGCTGGTTAGTAGGACATGTTAAATGAATGACTGACTCAAAAATATCTCCCACAAACACTACGGCAGCTGTCTGGGACACTATTCTTGACACTCAGCAAAGAGCTAGAACAAAATGAATTTGAAAACTTCATTACCACTTAATACCTAATGTTAATACTTTAAAAGGTGGAGAGATGCACGTTTAAAATGGAAAACCAGAGAAGTTTGCTTTACAGTTGTCCAAGACTTCCATCATCATAAAAATACTTAACATGTCCACTTTTGCCACCATTCCTCATCACAAGCATTTGTCAAAGTAAGGTCCTGCTTGTAGTGAGTAAACACGGCAAAACTGTGCCTAAAGAAAAAAAAACTCACCTTTTTATTACAAATTTTGGAAGTCACACATCAAATTAATGTATTTCATCAAAGACTCAGGGATCGAAGTCTGAATACTTTGTATATTCCCTTTTACTGAAAATGTGTCATTAATTTATAATATCACAAGTCACTGCTATGCATACATAAATCTGCTGTAAATTCCAAGGCAAGGAATAGTTTGGCTTCTCTGGTAAATCTTTCCATATAAGGAAAATACATTTTTTTATAATGTCAAATTTCTTCCAAACTTTGGATTATGTGCACCAAAAACCACCTGAAATGCACATACTTAATTGATAAAGTTTACACATACATACAACTTGCTCAAACTCTACATTCAATTTTATTATATAGAGTATATGATGATTTTGCTCTATAAAATTTTGTCATTTGGCACTTGATGGATCTTTAGAGACAAGACTCTTTCATTAAAAAAAAAAAACATAGGAAACCAAGCCTAAACTCAACACAAAGCCAGCATGCATACAAAAAACTCAATGCCAAATCAAAAATACTAAGGTCTCTTTCTAATAGTTACTGAAATTTAAGAGGAAACACATTCAAAAGTTTTCATTCAAGCTACATACTGCTCCAGTACACAAAAGATATATGTTTTATTGGGATTCCACAACTTGTAGTGGAAATAAAGGTTCCTATTCTGATTCTATTCATCATTCAAGAACAGGGAGTGGAATTTCTAAAACAATAATTAAAAAGTGAATCCTAGCTTTTCCCATTCTAGTTGTGAAAGAAAGGTTTGAATGGTTTGTTACTGCTCATCAGAGCAATAACTGCCTGTGCAGAGTTCTGCATCAATTAAGCCTAGAAAGAAATCCTCATTTCACAACCATCTTTGGCAGTCACTTAACTGGAAACAAGACCACCAAAATACATTTGACATTGTAAGCATACTGATTGCCACTGAACACAAAGAGTTAATAGAAGGCATTTCTGTTACTAGATTTCCAACAACAACTAGCCCCTAGTTTAAAATTGCCATAAAACACTTTCCCATTACACTTTCTCTGTTCACTTTTGCAGTAGGCAACTTATTTGTTAACTACCCTCCAGCCACTACTTCATCATCTTTTGCATTCCCCTCAAATGCCCGAGTTCCCCAAAAGTTTAGATTAATGTCTTATCTAATGTTTCCTCTAACAAGAAAAAACCAAAAGGATCTGCTTATTTTGGAGGCAGAATGTAGCAACTCAAACAGAAATTAAATGCAAGACCATTCCCTATTAAACAAATTTTTAAGTTTAGATGTGATTTTCAACAGTAGGCTACCACACATCATCTATCAGAAAATCATGAAAGACAGTGACTCCTTTAGCAATAACAAACAAAAACCCAACTACATTTGCAAAGGTAAGACGTAATATCGTCAAAACATTTTTACCTCAAGTACTAGCCAGAGCTGTCCTCCCACATATTGATCTGCTTTGTAAAACATCCCATAAAATCTAACAACATTAGGATGATTGGGAAGAAACTGCAAAATATTATATTCAGCTTCAATTTCTTCATCTACATCCTAAATAAAAAACACAAACATACAGAAGACATAAAGACAGTGACTCCCAATAAAGCAAGAATAAACTCTCATGAATAAAAAGAATTGTTTTTCAATTATTTTGTACTTTTAAATAGTTTTACTTTAATGCAGCTTAAAGTACGCTATATAGGACATTTAATTCACACAGAATTGTGCCTCTTGTGCTCTTCTTACATACAAAAAAGTGAAGAGTGTGTAAATCAAGAAGTTGTTCTTCAAGAATTCTTTCAGTGCATAACATACTCAACAAGAAAATTAAAAATTATACTTAACTCTGCTCAGTTGTCTAAGTAAGAAATTTACACACGTATGACTTTTAACGTGTTTTAAATCAAGCAAGTTTTCAACATGAGCTAAAGGTAAATACATGAACCTTTGATTTATTCTTTTTTCTATGGTCATCAGATAGGACTAAACAGAGAACAATTTCACAAAACCTCAAACAGGCCATCAATAAAACCAAATACATTCTTCTGACAAAAGACACACCACAAACAATGAAAGAGAGACAAAACAACCACCCATGAAATCAGAAAAGGTTAGTAGGTATTTGTTAATGGAAGAATTCTGTGACAATTACAAAATACTGTTCATACCAGCACACATGTCACAACTCAGAACAGTGCTTAAGCACTGAAACTTTCCTTGTTTCTGCACAGACTTGACTATTAGAAAATTTAAGCTTGTGCCTTCCTCAGATTTATACAAGAGAAAATCACGATGAATTTCAGTAGTGGTTGATGACAGAAACATAACGTTTTTCACTAAATATTTTAGCCCAGCTGTCATGATCAAACTCCAGCTTGATCCAACCTGAACAGTTGCCAGTTAAATCTTCCATTGAAAACTAGGGCCTTGGTTCTCATGGGAAGCTAGGCATTTAATACCCACTAAAACCAGAGCTGGCACAGAACTACCTCTGAGGATCTGGGATGTGATCTTCTCATTCTATCTCAACTACTGCCTCACACTATTATCTCTCCTTATAAAAGGTAACTGTAAAATATCATAAAGTTCACAGTGTTTCTATGATGGGAAAAGTAATACTTTTAGAGAGTACATAGAATAAAACAAGAACATTAAGGTTAACTGCATCTTGTATTTTCCCTGCTACAGCAGGCCCTATGAGGAATTCCTCTGTGCCTTCTCATAACTTGTATGCTCCAAGCAAAGGTAACTAGATTTGTAGCAGAATTACACAGATCTAAAATAGAAACAAGGCAAATGCTGTCCTCAAATAAGATAATGAAATTTTAAGTTGCATCATCCAGTTGCTGGTACTAAACTCCTTCTGTTAATGCATTCTGTAAAATTGTTCCCTTCTGGATGTTCTCAATATCTTACACATTTGATTTACATTTCAACTCTGAGAATTCTTTTAAATTAACATTGAAGTTACAGTTTAATATTTTTTACTTACACTGACAGGATCCAGAATCTTTACTGCTGCCAAGCTTCCATCTTTCTTATTAGCAACCTTATAGACTTTACCATAAGTGCCTTTCCCAATAGTCTCTATAATTTCCCAGGTATCTGAGGGATCGGCTAATGATTCTAGTCCAATCATACTGGAATTATATTGAAACAATCCATACAATGGCTTCCTGGAAAATAAAGCAGACATACATACAGTGGGAAGCCCTAAGTAACGCTTCTAGAGAAGGCATCTTATGACAAAGAAATCAAATATTGTCCCAATTTAAGAAGAAATACAGAGAGAATCACAAATGAAAACCAGAAAAAAATGCTAAGATCACTCAATGAAAAGAATGGAAAGAAAATTCTGGAGAGCACTTCTCTTTCCTACTTTTGTGTATTATTTGCTTCAAATATTGCCCATTTGCAGCACCATTCTAAACACATTTTAACAAGCTCTGACAAAATCTACCCTTCCCTCTACTGCACACTCTTTTAATGGACATTTTACCCAACTGAATTAACACAGCTCATGAAATGAGGCCCTATTTCTGGTGCTTTAAAGATCCATGTCAGGGTTTTTACATAAATTTGTGTAATGCTCCCTGGAGATCGCCAGACAGGCATTCAGTAGGTATAGCCTCATTATATCTGATATATATACAGCAGGGCTACATATAACTAACATAAGTTATGACTGGGCTGGCTGATATCATAAATACAAGACAACTTGAAAATAGGCAACAGGTACATCACTGGGGTGATCCATCACTGTTGAGATGTTTCTCAACAATTGCACTTGTCTCTCTCTCTGTATGCCAGTCACAGTGTGTTATGGTCTGTTACACTGGCTGAACACCTCCAGAAGATCTCCAGGTCAGGGGACTTGTTTCCCCAAACACTCCTGAGTGTATCCTGCAGCAAATGGATCACTGCAGCCTATGCAAAGGGCTCCTTCCCACCCTAGAATTACATACATGGTAAGTTCTGGTGATTAGGAAAATGACACCACCATTTTAGGATTTCACTTAAAGTAGTGAGAAGATACATCTTGTCCCTGAACTGGAATTATAGAAAGGAAAGATGAAGTTTAAGATGGGATTAAACGTAACCTTCCTATATTAATCATTATTAGGGAACTCACAGGTTGATGATTTCTCTAAGAAAGAAAATTATTTGCCCATTTGGTGGCTGTCAGTAGGTGTATTAGCTGTCTGTATGCTTAACCAGATGTAAAGTCCAAGTGTGTCCAATCATAAGAGTGTGATTGTGACAAAAGCCATTGAAGACAACATCATCACTGACTGCAGAAGTTCCCAATTTTTGGAGATGGATCAACAAGCACCTCAAATATACTCTTAAAACTTTGAGGTTTGAGCCGTTTCTTTCTAAGCATACCTGATATCTGTAAATCTGCCTGAAATAAGTTTAAAAACTTGCTGTCTTACCTCTTCACCATTTCTAGCATCAGTGACAACTAGAGAAAACCTCTATTTCCCTCCTTGATAAAACTGTATTTGCACCAAAGCCGGTGACAAATAAGGTATTAAATTGCTTTGGTCTCTTCACCAAAAGAAGGCCAAAAAAAAAGAAGAAAAAAAAAGGGGAGTGAGTTAAAAAAAAAAAAAAAAAAGAAGCTAGAATCAATATAATTTATCTGTTAAAATAATCTAAGTTATTAGGACAGTTTCTCAATATTTGATCCAGTACAGCATGCTGCAAATAAAGAACAGTATTCTGAACAAATATACTTAGTACGCCAACAGAGAAGCAGGTCGGGTGAAAGACTTCTCTGAAATCAGTGAACAGACTGTACTACATGCACTGAAACAGCAGCCACAGATACGGAGCTCCTGATAAGCCAACCTTCAGAACAAGGTTTGCTTGCAGGGTGGGAGTGGTGGAGAATACAAACATGGGAACAGTTGCACCTCACAAAAAAACCCCAACACAACAACATATTGAACACATGGTTTTAATGCTTTAGGTGAAACACTTCAGACATTCATGTGCAGAGAAACAGAGGAGAATAGACTGGAAATGGCTTTGATACAAGCTTACAAGGAAAACAAAGACAGCCTGATATTTAGTTCTCTGTCACCAAAACAACTACCCTATCACACAGATCTGCCGGAAAATGAGGCACGGCACTCTTTGTACCAATGTAATACTATGATGTGTTCCTCCAAGCCATTGTTGTGGATAAATAAGTTTTCCCTTAAAAAAAAAAAACAACTAATGTCATTGCCTGCTCTTGTTCTGAATAACATAACCCTTAAAATGGTATATCCAAATTTTCAAAACACATTAACATTTCTTTATACCAGAAGACAGTGTTGGCAAAATAAAATCTAATGCACAATTTTTACAGATGGAGTCATGATGGAGGACCAAAGAAAAATTTTAGTGAGCATTTTTATGCATTGTGGTAACACGGCAGCATTTACAGATAGCATATTTATGCATTCCATGGAATCAGAGCTGTGAAATATGTACCATAAACCTCTTCTGTTTAAACCAAAACGGCCTCTTCTTGAACTAAAGCAATACCTATCTAAATAAGGCTCTATGCCTGTCATCAGTAAAAGCGCCTTTTGCCTCTATGACATTATTGCATTCCTACAATAGAAGTCAGTATTTAAAAGCACAAAAAAGCAAAAGAACAGTATCTGCTATTATCTTCAATAATGTAAAATCTGGATTTAAAAAACCTGAAACCATCACAAAATAGTTTTCAGGAAAAGGCTGAAGTTATAAAGTAAGTTTGTGCTTTTCTTTTTCTATTTCCAGATTCACTGAGCTTCAGAAAATAAAACATCCTTGTTTTAACAAAGGCTGCCATTCACTTTTTATTAATACAGTGGAAAGTTATGTATGAACACAACCACTTCTGTAACAACCACACATTCAGAAGATCTTAACACTAAAATACTGCAGCTGAAATGTATTTAGGAAGAAATTTCTCCTTTTACTCCCCTCACATCAGGCCTCACACATCTCTGGGCTTTGAAATAATGTACAGAGGGTGGCTTCTAGCTGTAAAAAACTTAGCAACACTCTCCTCAGAGGAAGCCTCAACATATTAGAGACCTACCAATTAAAAGTATTTCTGCCATCAGTTGGAGAAAACTTCTCAGTGGTTAAATTTGTTCCTTGTAGGCAAGCAAAATAGCCCACACCAGATGCTGAAAAATTACACTTTGGCAATTAACTCTACTGGATAGGGAACATATTACACAAAGCTATTTGGGACTGCACATGTTTATGCAATTTGAGGCATGACTACATGGCATCAACAAGCCCCTAGCACTCCAACCTGTTTTGCATACTAGGGAAAAGACAGAATGAAAGCACAAGTAAGGACAACCTCATGGAGTCTACTAAGGCTGCTCTGAGGCTGGAATAGGGACAAATACCATTATTTTCTTCTTTTTTAGCAGAGATAATAACTTAAAATAAAACTTGAAAAAGTTGACCAACCAAGACAAACAATAAAATAAGACGTGTATTTATTAACAGGCTTCAGACACTGACACTATTTCTTTCTTTTATTCATGAAAAGAGATATTCCCCATTAAAGTAAATTTCACGATTCTCTCGTAACACCTGACTTCTTCTATTTTGTAAACCTGTACTGTCAGAACAAATTAAATCAGACCAGGCATGACAGACTAACTTAAATGGCAGTCAGACAAATGTGCAAGCAACATTTTTCTACTTTTAAAGAAAATATTTCTCTCTAAGATCAACATTAGAATCAATGACTGCACATTATCATCCCTTAGCAGTATCCCCATGATAAAGAGACTACATGTAATATGTATATCATAAAAGATATCATAAAAGAAGTATAGGTTATGGACAGTGCACAAATCCATTTTCCATCTGTGAACCACAGCCTTTCGATTGTATTCCATGGCTCTGAACAGCCTCAGAAAAGCCACCTGGAAAAATATGTGGTGTCCCAGAAGTTCTACTGTGATATTCACCTAGGTTGTGAAAACAAAACAAAAAAATCAAAACTCTATATAGAACATGCAGATTTTGTTAATAAAATAATTACATCTGGAACAAAATCAGCAGCTTTTTCTCACAAATATCACGGCTCTCTTTCTCAAAAATTATAGGAACAAAAGGGACTCATAAGCCCTTTAAGACATAGCTTTACAATTATTGTTCTATTTTCACTACGACCTCACTAACAACAGTGATTTCTTTCTGCATTCCAACATATACCCTCTTCTAGCTTACAGCAAGATGCATCATCCATAGAGATTTTAGAATTAGTAAGAGCCTCACTTCAGCCTGGTGCTTTCTAACCATCATGATACACAGTACTAAACAGTTTTGAATTCTCTTACAGCTGGTAGGGACGTGATAGCAATACCAGCCAATACTAGCAAAAGTAGTGAAAATACTCTTTCCATACAAATAATTCATGGAAAGGGCTCCTTTTTGCAATATTCCATTTGTCTTAGCCCTCTTGTCTCTCTCATGAAACAGCTGGCTTATGCACTTCTGGCATTTACAAATACCGTGGAAGAGTAAGAATGACATATTCAAAAGTAAGGCATTTCACTGTTTGTAGGAAACTCACTATTGGTTCCACGCTAAATTATAATTCCTTGATAGAAGAATTCAGCAGGTAAAGTTGACATTATCAGCTATGGCCTCACCTAGCCATGACAGACCATATTCTGCTGGCTAGTAGTGGTCACACACAGACAGTTACCTCAGAAGCAATTGTTGGAGGAACTAATGAACCAACAAAAGGCACAAGAAAATCAATAGTCAGAACAGCTTCCTCTGCTATTCTCCTCCTGCTGTTTCTCACTGGCTAGGTTAAAAAAAAGAGGATGTCAATATCTTGAAATGAAGCATACAAAAGAATCTATCAAGACGCCGTCCTGTAACTGTTGTCAGTTAGAAGGAGAGACTGCAGAATGTGCTGTGGATAGTTCTTTTTGGGATAAAAGTCAGTGATGGAAGAAGATGAAGGAGAAGGATAAAAATATGTTCAAAGGCTATTATTGATGCTATACAACTTAAAAACAAAAAAAGACCCATACTTCAACTGATCACATATTTTCACTAAGCAAACATAAGGAACATAACAGGACAACCAGGAATAGAACTGCTGTTATTTATAGATGAAAGGTAAATCTTTGAGAACACTCCAGCTAAACTCAGTTCACAGAACAAGTCTCACTTGAATATACGAACCATGAAATCAACTCTTGAGTATTCAAAATTGGAAACAGAGAGGACATAAGTGGGAAACATATTCTCCCTTTCCACATATTCTAACTTAAACTTTTTAAAGTTTTTATTATTTGTGCTTACATACACTCTCTTTGTCTATGTAAAGTCCTTTAAATTCAAGAGTATCTTCGTTATTTTCTTTTCTCTTGCTTCCTTTGTCGGATGGACTAGATACTCTAAGCTTTTAGACTTGCAGTATCAGCCACAGGGCCAGAACTGAGTGATAACCAGTGGCAGTGGAGTGCGTCTGGACGCTAGCTCTGATGAAAGCATTGGGATTATTTGCTCCCTTGTCTTGTCTATGCTTCCAGTTCATCACAGTATGAATCACAACCACATTCCTAGTATCAACTGTAACAAACTGACCCCAAAACTGGCTACTGACACCACGGCACAGAAATGTAAATGTCACCTATTTCTCTAGAAATAAAGAGAACAAAGAACTTGATTTTTGAACACTCTAGTCAAATGGTAAAAATTTCACACCACCACTCCTAAATCAGTTCTGAACTGAAGGCACTTGTAAGATCATAACCTTAACTCAAATTCTTGGATCAAATATTTGAATCTAAACCAGAAGACTCTCCATTAGTATCCTGGAAAATGTATGGTAGGAAAGATGTATGTGACTAGTTCAGACAAACCAGTACATATTTTAATTTAGATTCATTGCATCATAATTTGTTGCATTACAAATGTTTGTAAGTAAACTCTTATTGGACCCTTATATTTATGAGAACAACATTAACCTTTGTCCAATAATGTTTGATCATTTCTGTATTGTCCATGTAAATCAAACTACTCGGGGCAGGGGGCAAATACATCATCCTGATCAGCCAGTTTCATGAACAAACAGATCTGGGGTGAATGAAGGCAAAGGTAAAGTACAGCTTGGCCTCTGACCAGCTTCCCTGGACTCTTCTAATTGGGTGTGCATTTTCAGTATTTTCAGCACGACTGTGGCAGATCAGGAGGCACTGCTGACTCCACTGCTGAGTTACAAAGTTCTTTTATTCCAGAACTATTTAGCACCTCATCCTGTGACTCCCAAGTAAGTGCCACAACACTCTTGATGAACTTCCATCTTTCATGGGGTCCAGGTAACATTGCATCTTGGATCCTTAATAACTGCATCTCCCATAAAAGTCAGATTTCTTCTGTTTCCCAGAAATTAATTCTGAAGTTTCTTCCCTCTTACCACAGACCCATGGCTCCATGTCATGTGCACGTGAATGCAACAGTCATACCAGTCTGCTTCATCTCAAGCCATTTTCTAGATGAATGGTACTTGCAAGAAGCGTAGTACTGGTCTTAAAGAGACACTTAACATGCACAGAAATGGGGTCATGCACTTTAAGATAAATTAAACACTGCCTCAATCTACTGCAGAATCAAGAACAGAATAAGCAACCACCAGGATTTTCTAGAGTAGGAAGGTCTTAAAGGTGAGGTTAAAGTCTAGCCACTCCATCTTTTTTACTGTAAATATTGCTTAATACTTCAGAAAGTTTCTTGGTGCTTTGATTCTTCTATCTAATTTTCACTAATGTCAGTGGTATTATATTCACAATCAAATCTGTTTCTGTTAGAATTATCCAATCCCACTCATTTTCTATAGGATTTTATAGATAGAATATGCTTTATTCTGGTCTCCATAGTTTAATTTCTTTAATTGAATATGCACAACAGCTGAAATCTAACTAAAATGAAAAGATTTGTAAACTAATTCACAAAACTTAAGAAAGCTAAAAAGCAACTTGTTTCATGAAGTTAAACTAATGAATCTGAACAACCTGCATCTTTTACCCAAGACACCATCACAATAACTTTCATTCTTTCTTTTCTCTGATATCTCCAAAAGAAAGTATCTCCTGTAGCTGGCACTTTTAGCACACAGGTAAAACAACCAAATCAGAATGTATCAAGAACAAAATTCAACCTATACCACCCCTCAGAGGGGACTGTGTTTATGGTTGATTCCTCTAGCCTGACAAAGAGTTTTAAGAAAAGTGAAGGAACTTTTTTATTTGGGGGATTTCTACTTCTCTGTCAAAATCTGGATACAATCTTCTGTGAGAAAGGATTTTCTCACAAAACTTCAAGACTGTTTTACTAAGGTTCAACATAAATCTCCTAACATCACTGCTGACATTGAAAGTTAAGCAAAAAAATGGTCAAAGCATATGCAGACTACATAATTCACAGAGATGACTAGTGTAGCAAATCTGCACTTCTTGCCAATATGCACAAAATATATTTTTCTTTTGTTTTCACAAAAGTAGCAAAATATGTTATTAATGGAAAATGAGACTTCCAAGGTTTTCTGGTAGGCACGGTGTGTTTAAGAAACTAAGTGGGACTAACACAGAAGATTATATTCAGTGATGAAAGACTGAATGCTTTGCTGAGAACCAAATTATTGCAAAACATCACTTCCTGCACATGGTAAACCAAGTATTTTTGAGAGTCATCTTATCCTGTGAGGTAAAGAGTACCTTGCTACTAAAACAGAAATCAACAAAAACATCTATTGAAGTTTTGAGTACCACTAAAAATAAAGCCCCTGATCATTCACATGGAGCTATAATACATTTCATTTATTTGACTACTAATTAATCGTTTCCATATATTCAACTCCAAGGACCAAATGCTGAGTAAGATTGTGTACCTAGTCAGTTACCATGATTATTAAATGAATTAAACATTATTAAGCAGAAATTATTTTCCAAGACCAGATGCAAATATCTGAAAGCCTGTTAAGAAGAGCAACTCAAACAATAGGTTCTGATCAGTGGCATTCCTATTGCACAAATGCTATTTATATTAGCTATTTAAATATAATTCCAACAAGCAAAATGCACTAAAGCAGTTACAAGTTACAAATGACTAACAGCTAACATATCAGTTTCACCTCAGGCTCTGAACTCAGCACTAAAATGAAGTTTATAATCCCACGAGCCCATTCAGTTATAAACTGCAGGTGGCAAATCAGGTGACTTCCAGCTACACTCCCCATGTGTGAAAAATCAATACCTGAGAAGGTTTTCTCTGCCTCCTTCGGTAGCAAATTAACATGGCAAACAAAATGCATGTGTTAGTGCTCAAATAGACAGATGAAGGGCTGCAACAGAATGATGACCTGTAGACCAAAACCAGGCTCTTCACTGCAGTCTTAATCAGGAAGTTTGATATGCTTTGTTCATAGACGAAGAAAAAGAAATCGAAGACAGATGTAGGATAAACTTTGGAGGAAAGTAACTGCAACCTTACATTAGTGACCTATTTTCTGAAACCAGCTTATCTTATATTGGATTTCTGTCCTGCTAAGCGTATCAGAATTCTTCAGCACCTACACAGCTTCCTCACAGGGAGAGCTTGTATCAGCCAGTGCTGCACAGAACTGGTTCTCACACTGTTAGACAACAGTAGTGTGTGTAGTGTGTGTTAGCTTAAGACGCTGTCGTGGTGCTACAAATAAATTGGTTCAATCCTAGCAGCTTTGCTTCATTAATGCTAAAGATCATTGTGACACTAATTGATACTGAGCTTGATCTATTTATCAAGTCTTTTACTAGCAGGAGATGAAGAATTAAAGCCACTTTGTCATTCACAGAGAGTGAGCAAAAACTACTTAATATTTTGAAGGGATCTTCCTATTGTTTCACAATATACCTTAAGTGTATAATGCAATCAATCCTAATTCATCACCATAATTCTCCAGTATTTATTTTACAGCAGTTTTATTCCAATGAGGATTTTTAATAAGAAAAGATACTCTTTTATCCGTAAGAAAAATAATAAACTGTTAATCATGATACAAAGAATCTCTCTTAGCACTGACAATGACTCTTGCTTAAGATGAAGCATTTTCATCAGTGAGCTAGTTGTTATGCATTACCAGCATGTGTGCAGTAGCCTAGCGTGACACCAATTTGCATAATTTCTCTCCTCTAACAGGCTTCAAAAATAATAATAGGCATACAAGATAGAATCCCTTGATTTTAAACTTCCTTCAGCAGCTATCTTCAAGGAGCAGTTATCAAAAGAACCTCAGAATAATTAAATTTAATAAATTATATATGTATTATTTGGGTTATGCTTTCTGGGCCTATAGCCATCTAAGTTAAATTCTGTAACAAAGACCAAGGCAAAACCACAAGCAATTGCCTTGACATCTTCCCAGGCAAGAGGCAGGACTGGGATATTAAGCAAGTTCGCAGATGATACAAAACTGGGAGGAACTGTTGACTCCCTCAAAGGCAGGGAGGCCCTGCAGAAAGACATCGACAGAGAGACCTCAACAAATTAGAGGGCTGGGCAACCACCACCCATATAAAGTTCAGCAAGGGGAAGTGCCAGGTTCTGCACCTGGGATTGGGCAAGCCTGGATGTACAGACAGACCAGGGAATGAGGTGCTGGAGAGCAGTGCCACAGAGAGGGACCTGCGGGTCCTGGTCAGTGGCGAGTTGACCATGAGTCAGCAGTGCCCTGACAGCCAGGAGGGTCAGCCGTGTCCTGGGGGGCATCAGGCACAGCATCGACGGCCAGCCGGGCAAGGGAGGGATTGTCCTGCTCTGCTCTGCACTGGGGCGGCCTCACCTTGGATATTACGTGCAGTTTGGGGTACCACAGTGTAAGGTGTTCAACTATTAGACAGCATCCAAAGAAGGACAATGAAGATGGTGAAGGGCCTTGAGGGGAAGGCGTATGAGGAGCAGCTGAGGTCACTTGGTCTTTCAGCCTTGAGGAGACTGAGGGGAGACCTCACTGCAGTTACAACTTCCTTGTGAGGGGAAGAGGAGGGGCAGCACTGATCTCTACTGTGTGGTGACCAGTGACAGGACCTGAGGGAATGGCCTGAAGTTGTGTCAGGGAAGTTGAAGTTGGATATCAGGAAAAGCTTCTTTACCCAAAGGGTGGTCAGGCACTGGAACAGGCTCCCCGTGGAAGTGGTCACAGCACCAAGCCTGACAGAGTTCAAGAAGCATTTGGACAGTGCTCTCAGACACATGGTGTGACTCTTGGGGATAGTGCTGCAGAGGGCCAGGAGCTGGACTCAATAATCCTTGTGAGTGCCTTCCAACTCAGCATATTCTGTGATCCTGTGACTGTCTAAAGGTGGCTGGACAATGCCAATATCCACTGCTGCTCACAGTGAACTTGAAAATCAGTTAGGGTTTTGGGGGTACAGATAAAAAAGGGCAGATAATGATAAACACATAAGCTGCTCAGAGCTGTTACATCTGTGTATATTATTTAATAATGGCTTAATCTACAGGGAGTAACAAAAACAACTTCAGTTTTTTGCTGATCTGAACCCAAAGGAGACCTTACCATTTGTTAATATTAATAGAAAGCAAAAAGAATAATGTGTTAGCAAACTGATATAACTACTGGTGGACCTTTTCTTATCTTCTTGGCTTACACATTTCTATACTGTGAATAGCAAACGACATTGCTGCGCTATTCCAATTCTCTCAGATATTCATCCAGTAAAATGTCTGGCCTTGTAGATTTGAAGAGTAATTTAGACCTTGGTCCACTCTACTACACATTTTGATATATGGTCATCAATAAGAAAGATCTGATTTATCTTTATCACACAAGGGAAGATGCCATAAAGTCTACACAATTGACATTTAAGCCTAATGTCCACTAATACAAAAACACATCATCAAAATACTCAGCAATCCCATTAAGTGAAAAGACACAAGCACCCCAGGAGAAACAACAGATGCCAATACCAACAAGAGCAAAAATTCTCAGAGCTTGCTCCTGTCAGCTATTTCACACTGAGAAGCACTAATCAATTTAAATTCCTACTGATTCAGGGGATTTGAAGGAGATTAACGCCTCCAGGAGCTGTGATCTTGAAGAGAAACAATTTAATGACAACAACAAAATTGCCCACAAACTTTCAGAATGGAATTTAAACACAGAATAAAGTACCAAACTGGCCTTTCTCCCATATTAACTCTTGGGCTGCTGCAGATGGTCTGGAAGAAACTTAAGAGAATGCCTGAACTTAATTTACAAAGAGAGAATATGACAGGTAAGAATGCTGTATCACACACTGGGTACAGTAACTATGACCTGGAATAATCAGCCTTTAGCAGTTCACTAGAAGCTATTTAGTTTTTTTTTATACATATTGTTCAGTTTATGGAACAGCTCTGTGTTCAACACTGTGATTTCAGAACTCAAAAGAGGAAAACATTCTGTGATACCGTTCGAAAAAACAGAAAGAGAGAATGGATAAAATAGTTGTATGTCACCACAAGCAGCACTGAACTGAGAGATCAATTACGGTATACTAAAAGTAGATTAGATTGTACAGACAATACGAAACAGGATCTACTGTATTGCATTTTTAACAATGCTTCACCTTCAGCCATTATGTTCTATCACTTCATATGACAGTGGGTCATTTCCCCTTTAGTAAGAATACCCTTTGCAAATAGCCCCAGTTCCTAATTTACTGTTTAAGCAGAGAGTACTTGCTAAAAGAACAAAGTCTGAAGCACAGTAAAAGCATTATGAGCAAAACTGAAACTGACATTATCCATTCAAGAACGGTATCTTTATGTGGTATGAGTGATGTGGTGTAATTAGGATGCTCCTTTTACAAGATAGCATTACAAATAGAGTCTACATTTCAAATACAGTCCTAGGAGTTCAGAGAACTCCACATATACTCTTGACTAGAACTCACCTCCTGTACCGCAAAAATCATATTTTATATATGCTTCAGGTTCTATCTAGAAATGGGACAAACTAGTACCTGTCAACAATACCTTGTATTGAAAGGTGTCTCCTACACAGACATCCTAAACATCACTTCTCTAAACATCACAGCAATGTCCCATTGCAACACCCCTCTCAGAAGTCTCATACGCTGTTGCCAGGTAACAGTGCAGAGGCAGCCCCATGGTTTGCTGTAAGTGTCCTTGAAGCGCAAAGCATGTACACACTGTGGCTTCTCTCGTCAGACACGTGACTTTGTGGACTGTCTCAGTTAGCCACAGAGGCGTGCTGGCAGCTAGTTCTCCCGTGCCTTGAAACCCTCTCTCAGCTCCACAGCAAGGGTATTTTTAAAGATATGTGTGAGGTGAAATAAATATATGCACAGATGTAACAGGGTTTCTGAAAACCCCTTTACTTTAGCTATTGCAAGGAACATAAATAAACACTAAAACCAACAGACATCTTGTTTTGACTTCACTGTCTCAACCTCCTGACATCCCGAACTCTTTCACCTTCTCACTAAAACCAGGAGTTCCCAGTCTCTTCTTTCAGGCTTGTGCCATTTACTCTGAAACACATTTACTCTTCCATTCTAAGTTTCTCCTCCTGATCTCTGCAGCATGCTGTCTTTTTGTGAAAAGAGAGGCTGATTTTCCTTCAAAATGACTGATAAGAATCCCTCTCCCTTAATCTTCTGGCCTGCCTTACTAGGTCATTCCTCTTCAAACGCACTATGTGCCAAAGTCCCCCACCAAAGTGTAGCCTCCCACTTTAAGTTTAAAGTTTGATAATTAATTTGTCACACTGAGTATTCATTAATGCCACTCAGTCATCAAAATTTAATTTTTCCTCTTTGTTATCTTCTGGCAGGTGCAAAGTTTATTTCAACCAATCTACAGAAGCATTACAGATAAGGCAAATAAACCACATTCAAAATGATGCTTGTTGTCTGATAGATTTACACAAAAACCATCCCAATGTCAAACAGAAATTACATATTGTATATGGATTCCTTGAATTGTCCCAGCTGTCAACATACTTTTACTATATGCACATTTCTGTAAATAGACTTTCTCCCATCACTACTCTTCACATAATGGAAGGTTAGTTACCCAGCTTAGAAAAGCAATGGTTGCATCAACAAGATACTCACTTGAGGGTGTTCCAGCAAAAACAATATATTGTGCTGCGTTTTTGGAAACTGCCATATCTGATTTATATCCTTGTGGTATCAATTGTACGAAGGTAATTCTCTATAATGAATTATTTATTTCCTGTTGTAATAGACATCTGAGATAGTCATAAATATTTATATGTTCAGTTAATTCACTAATGAAAACTGAAGCAATTCTAAAATGGGATGTTATCTCAGAGGCATGGTGACCTAACAGTCTGCTCAACTTTTACATTGGTGAAGACAACCACTATATGGGAAGCAACAGGAGGTGGAAGAAACCTGCTCCTGAATGCATGGTACAGCAATGGGCTAAGGCATCAAGATAGAATATTTTTGTGTGTAACACAGAAAAAAAATTCTCACTTTTCTCTGTTTTTCCAATTTGTAAAATGTTTGGTAACATCCCCTAATCATACTCCTTTGCAATCCCTGGGGTTCTGACTAGCATTCCAGAGAGATTCCTCTTCAGCAATGGAAATATCTCTTCTCAGACAATGAGTTACTGGTTTGTGCATTGACCTATGTAACTCCACTATCTTTACAGCATCTAAGAAATATTTTGAGCTGCTGGCTGCCTGAAAGCATTTCAGTACCCCGTATGCATTCCAAGTCTACAGGCACAAATTCCTTCAAGTTAGTTGGCTGTGCTGATATCACCCCACATCTAAACCAGGTCAATGTAAACAGCTAGAAAAAGGGTTTATTTACTGCATTCATAATAAGACAATTCAGTTTACCAAGGTTTGTAAAGTCAAAAGAGAATAGAAATTTTTTTTAGAAGCCTGCATCCATTTAGACTCAGATCAGCCCTGAAAGGTCTTATCTAATAAACTCACAGCTCTTTTTCAGCTCATATCCCTCTTGTAATTCATCCCTGTCTCTGGGGCAATTCACCTTTGTCTGCACCTCTAAACATAAACTACAAGTCATTTATCTAAGAAGGCACTAATCTGTTCCTCCATCAAACAATTGCTTTTCACCTTCTGGAGAGGCTGACTGCTTTAGGTCTCATGTGAAAAGTCTCACTTACCCTGTAACACACTTGATTATTCACATTTGGCTCAACTTTTCACAATCTATTAGTCCTTTGTGAAGCATAAAGTTAGCTGGAAAACGGTCAAACCTCAGGAAAAAAAGCCTCTCTAAATGGTAACATTTACTTTTTATGTATTTCTCATGTTGTAAAATCACAACCATCCTTTAAGCAGACACATAAATGGGATCGAGATGTGTCCATAGTTAAATGAGTCTTTTAACAGAAGCTGCATGTGATAATAATGAATGTTGCTGAAGTTAGATAGTGATTTAGGGGTAAGACTACAGATCCCTTGCCTAATTCAGTCCAGAACACAGGGGAAACATTATTCTCATGAGTTTGGCAGCAAAGGTACTACTGCAAACATTAGGAAAGAACATTACAGACTACACATGCTGCTTTCCTCTCATGATTACTGAGAAAGCTCAGCCACAAATGAATAATTATTTTGAACCTGCAAATTCGTATCTTACCTTTAGGGGGTCAAAATCAACCTATCTTACAGAGACAGGTTAGGGAAAGCCAAGTTCTGCTGGACTTGTTTTCTGTTTCCTCTTTCAAGGACCTCAAATCTACAGTGATTTCAGAAATTATTCACAGGCCTCCTGGACTCCAGGAATAAAAAAGGAGGAGAAAAAATGAGGGGATGTAAACCACAGTTCATTCTGTACCTTCAATTACTGATTGTCAGTGAAAAAGGAAGAAAAATCGTTTCGATGACAGACTCTGAAGCAGTTGATGTATCTGCTAATTCAGATGTAGAGAGGAAGTGCAGTGCAATGTCACAAAATCAGAAGCTATATGGTACTCCACATAAAAGTGGAATCCATTACAGGTTTGAGTTTCACTACATATACAAAAAAACACTTCAAAAGATGAAGAGACAATCATGCAAGTTTAGAAGTTAAACAGGTAACTGGTAGAGATCTTAAGGAAAATACTGCAAAATCCAGAATTAATCCTCAACAAGGCACTTAAATTGTGTCAGCAACTGAAGTCATCCATGCCAGAATGACTCCAGTCTTGAGTGGCCTCTACTCTGACGTAATGAAGGTGTTCATGAATCCAAAACATTAGGAGAAAGCAGACATGCAGCAGACAGGCATGTGAGCTCTGAATGAAGCAAGAGCAGCACGTAAAACTGCCTATCAACTACAACAATAAGTCCAGAATAATGCCCAGCACAAGCAGCACAATGGATTTCATTATTTTGCAAAAGCTTGCAGTGTCAGGGCATTTACTTCTCTTGGAAGCTGCATTTAACCGGAGGCTATCGTCCTTGATCCTTATCCAGGCTATCCTACAGCATGTCTCTGCCTAAGCAGGTATCCCACTCATCCAGACCCAAGCACTAACCCATGGACTTGATCTTAAGAGACCTTGAGTCTGCCTTGTTCCTCCAGACTCGCCTGGCAGTCACTGCACTGTCAGGTGTCTGGCTGGCATCCCTGGGCCTGCCCCCATGCCTGCCCGGGGTGCTGACAGGATGCCTCACGCTCAGTGTGGCCCCCGGCCCTGCTGCCTCACTGGCACCCATGACTCCTGGCCCCTCTGCTCTCAGAGGGCAGCCCAGCCCACACTGCAGAGTACCTACTGGTACCTCACTCAAGCCTTTTTTCTGCTAGCCTCCCTCAGAACATGCAAAAGCTTGCACACTTTTCAAACCAAAGAGCAGTGAGACCTACAGATCTACAGATCAGTGAGTGTATATCAAGAAACAAAACCAGTGAGATCAAACAGCCTGATTAACACGAGCCAGATAAATTTTTCTCACGATCACTATTTTCACCTTCTGAAAGGAAGACAAATGAAGAGACACATGTTACAGCATTACCTGTTAAGGTTCACAGACTCTTAAACTAATGTTTCATGTCCATTTCTTATATTAACACTGTTTATATAGAAAATGTTCATTGAAATACAAAGGAATGTGGTGTGGAAATTGTTACGCCAATATTTTAAGGCAAGCAAACTCCTTTTTGTATTTTCTTTTTTTCTTTTTCTTTTCCTCCTTCACACAGGATAAGCAAGCATTTGAGGCCATAAGGACCTCAATTCTGTTCTTAGTTAAGTAATTATTTAGACAACCAATATTTAATTACATAAAAGGCCACACTGTAAAGTAGAACCTTATTTCAGGGACAGCTTTTAAAAAAATCCTCTCTCCCAAAACCTATTTTCAAATTTAATTATTTTCTTCCTTCTATTAAATAAACAGCTCCTGCAAAATTCTGGCAATTCAGTATGTATTATTTAACAGAATTAGTCTTTGCCACAAATGATAAAATTATTCTGATTTGTATGTCTCTGGAATTCATGCAAGAGTAAGACCAAGTTTGAATGCTAACAAAGTATTCTTCTGCCTGATGAAATATTCATACCCATTTGTCATCAACACTTTAATAAGGAGGAATATAGCCTTCTCACTTCTGTCAGTAAGGGACCAGCAAAGATCTTTCCTTCATTTAATTCTGAATGTCTCCTGAACCACTTCTTATAATTTCCTTTTCCTGTACAACACAGTACAACAGATACTTAAAATTTACTTAGAAAGATGCCTCCATATTTCAGATACACAAATAAAGTTTATATACTTGCACCATCCAAAACTTACAGAACTTTTCACCATTAAAACTTCACACTACTACTATGTTTTCCACATCTCTCCAGATGTATCATTAAGATCAGAAAAATCAGATTAAATAAAGAAGGAAAGCTACACTACAGCATGTGGAAGCAAATACAACAAAATTTTAAGACAGCTTTATCAAGAGCCATACCTTGAGGAAATGACATCATTGCAACATTCTTGTCCACAGTATAACCCTGAAGGCTAAAATGCTGTTTTCTCCATTTCAGTTCTTGTGGAACTAATCAGACTGCAAAAGATGTGCCCCTGGACACAGACTTTTACAAGTGGAAAAATCACCCTAATTTAAGAAGGGGGAAGCAGGGTGTGGATTCTTCACCACAACTGTTTACAGAGAAAGCACATTATCTGATTTAACAAGTATACAAAATTGCATTCTTAGGTGTTCCTTATACATGTTTCATCCCCAGTCTTTCAGCCTGTCACAAAGAGCATTCACCTTCCAGCTCACACAGTAGATGAATTTTCTATTCCAAAGGCCTTTTGGCAGATTGGTGAAAAGGTGTTCTTTTCACAGTGGCCAGTGTGCTGCTATGAGGGAACATGAAACCAACCAAATTTTCTCAGGAGTGCTACTGAATTCTGTGAAGTTCTCAGCTGAGCAACCTTAAGCCACTAGAAATCACCTTGCTACCACCTTTTGCCGAGCTATTAAATCAGTTGGTTTCTCTGCATTACAATATCTATTATTATGGTCAGTCACCATAGTCCTTCACTGTTGAAAGTGGAAAGAGGCTAAACTATCGCTAGTGAGAAGCAACTTAGCCTTACATGAATCACGCACGTATTCCTTTAGTTTTGATTGTTAGCTGACTTCTGCAGAGCCTCCAAACCTTCTGCTAGCATATAAATTGCTTCTGGAGCTATGAAACAAACATCAGCAAGGGAGTTGCACTAACATCACTTTCCTACATAATAGCAGTTACACCAGTCCTTCCTCTTCATTTGATGACAATATGCATGGTTTTCAATAGAGCAAGCAGTTTAGTTTTATAGTCATTTTTCACTAAGACACTGTCTTGCACAAACCATGAGGCATCATACCAGATACAGCTTATAAGCAAATTCCTTACAGTTTGGAATATTCAAAATTCTCATTACAAAACAATGTAAGATCAACAGCTGAAAAATATCGTTTTAATTAAACTAATGGGGAATTTTCCCCATAAACACAGTTGTAAATGATTTTTAACACTTTTCCAAAAGTACAAAAGATAAAGTGATTTTTAAATACTCTTAACTTTTGAAGATATACTCTTTTTCCTTGAATTCATTTTTAACCACAGGAAACTTTTTGAATTATGTACTACATCTACCATATTTATCTCATAATCTCTCCTGGCTTGCTTCTCAGGACCATTAATTCAATGCTCCATCTGCTACAGCTGCTCATACCACAAGTGACATTTACGTTAGGTTTGTTTCCTCAGAAGAAAATGTATTAGAAAAGGTACTCTGACAGGTTTTTGTATCCATTTCACAGGCTAAACACAAGTTCTAAAGATCATCCATGTAACTACTGACAGAAATGATGAGACAACAAGTGGAGACAACAAGATGTGCACTTAACATACCCTCTTCTTTCAAGTGAGTTGGAATTAATCACATCTATCATTCATCCTTCCAGTAGGTTTAAAACACAGTGTAAAAAATATACCAGGAGACATGAAAACTGCCGTGCCACTCTACACGTTGTACAACTCCTGCTTTACACACTCAGACTCAGTTAATTTCCCACCTATGCAGGAAAACTGCTATCAAAGGCAATGTTGCATTCTTTCAGTATCAGAAATAAGGCTTTTAATTTTTTTTCTTTCAGAACAGATTTTATACCAAGTCTGTAGAGCAAACAGAATGATGTATCAAATAGCTCAGTGACAAGTTGTACAGACGTACTACAACATGACAGGATTGTCCCATGGCAGAGAGGAGGTCAGTTACATCCAGACTGCCCAGGAACATATTCAGAGATCAGAAACCTGAAGAACCCTGAAGAACAGCTTCTGCTCTCCCTATACCTCCAGGTTTTAACACTTTTTAAGGCATTAAAAAGTATGCACTAACTCGGACAGGGAACTTTGCAACAACTTCTCCTTTTTCTAAATAAAAAAACCTCATCAATATGGAATAACAGCTGCTAAAAATGTTTTTTAAAACAAATGCCTCAGTAAGATCGCAGATTTTGCAAAATCTGCAGTGAGCTACTAAGCATTTGCATGAAAACAATTTTCTACCACCAGCCAGAGTCTTCGTATGTTCAAAGGACTGACCTTCAGGCCACCTTAATCCTACAGGCAACATTTTCTCTGAAAAATCACTGCACCACACTAAGCTACTTCTCCATTTCCATTTTTTCTTGTTCATAGTAATTCTTACTTTGTGTTAAAATTCTGTATATATTCTGTACATACTTACTAACAACAAAAAAGAGAGAGAGAGAGAGGGAAAGAGAGAGAGTTACTGAAAATGCGTGTCCTGTCTTTCAGGCCCAAATTAACCACAATTCATTTCTACCCTTTAGTTCATGCTAGGCTGGGTAACAGAGAACAGTAGAAGTAGGAAGACCATGCAAGAGACGAGAACTTTGTCAACAGCACTGGTCACCAAAGACTAATAGAACAAATTATTCTTACAATTGAACTACCATGAACCATTTCCCTCTTTCTGTCACATTTGCACAATGCCTAAGTTAAGGGTAGAAGTAGCAGAAAACACTGCTAGAAATTGGGAAACTTTCCACCTGGAAGAGTTCAGTAAATTCTGCTTGTGCAGGGAAGTATTTACAAAAGAAAACCACGGATGGGATTTTTCTTTTTCCAAGAAGTAGTCAAATGTAAAGTCAAGATTCTCTTTGGGATCAGGACCACTCTTCTAGTTCTATACCTACCCAGGAAATCACAAAGAGCAGAGACAGCACTCTTTCAAACTGTTTTAAGCAGCATTTTCTGTCGTTTCAGATTTCAGTGCCAGGAAAAAATGTTCCTTAAATATTTCTATATTTTCCTTTATCATCCACAAAAAAGTGCCAGAGATGCCTCTACCATCTTCTACCTATTTTTACGTACAACACATCATTTCCATATGAATCTCAAATCTCTATTTAGTGTCTGCCTTACAGCTGTACTTAAGCAGCCCATGGTAAAACAAGTGCTCTCCCCCTTTGCAGGATACCCCACCCCACTGTAGGATACTATAAAGTCTTTATCAAAACATTTACAATATGCTGCTTATTAGTGACGCAGAGTCCTCCTAAAAAACTGTTCTGCAAAAAACTTCTCTCTCCTGAAAGCCACAGGTAGAAAATAGAACACCTGGAACAAGGAGATGCAGGACTGCAGTTAAAAAGCTCTACTTGAGACCTGCACACCTGGGTCCAAATGTGAGAAAGAGGAAAGGCTGGGAAGGCAGCAAAGGTAAGGCACAATTGCATACCTACAAGTTCAGTACAGCCTCCATCGTAGAGCTGGAACTGTGTCAAGGACAGAGTAGAAGGTTTACTTGGTACTACGACAATCTGATACACCATGGGCTTAGGGCAGCCTTACCAGTAAAGGTATCACCACTACACTCCACAAGATCCTCCATGTAGTCCCCAAAACATTGATACGTTTTCAAGTCACAAAGCCTTTTGGAGAAGAAGCTGCGGCATATACTACAAATCACTGTGCATTCTATAGATATATCTATCTTGCAAAAACAGCTTTGTCAAGGACACAGGCATCTGCTGGCTAACAGGAGTCAAATCTTTTACACACATGGATAACTGCGTATCTCTGCAAAAATTGTGCTAATCTAACTGTATTTTGTCTTGCAAGGGTGAAGATCACCTTAGCGCGACAGTGCCAACTGTCTTGTCATTAGCTCCATTATCACAATGACTTAAAAAGAGCTATTCTTGTTACTATACACATACATAAGTATCCCATGCAAGAATTTTTGGGTTTTTTTAGAAAGAGCTAACACTTACAATATGCAAATCCTTAGCTGGAAATTGTTACCTACAGCATTATTATTTTCAGTGAATTGATTTTTCTTTTTAAAATTTTTGATAATGAAATCCCCAGGTTTTATTTCACGATAGGTTGACACTGACAGGGCCATGAATCCTGATGAGAAAGAAAGCTACCATTTTATTTTTTTGGCAAAGAACCCAAGCAGGAAAAGGTATACCATGAGTCAATTCTTCAGACAGGAGTTATAATGAAAACAGTACAGGCTGCCCTCTTCACAATCCATCCTTTCTTAATGTATCAAGGTTGTAAAAGCTTATTGCTCCTCCAATACTGCAGGCACTGCCCCACATCATAACTATCAACACTACAAAGTCGTAAGTCAAGTCTAACAGCCTTTAAGGTACGGTTTATAACAATCACTCTTTTGAAGGAAGCCAACAGGTAAGGCCTGTAGAAACTAAGCACTGAATTTTCTTTCAGAGGTGAGACTAAAGAGTTACCTAAAAAATACACCTAAGAATTTTACCAGTCACAGAGATTTGTATTTCATCATGTCACGTACCTCTCAGTTCAAGTCTCTCACCAGCAAGTAGTTTCTGAACGGCAGTAGAAAGAGAAGGGGCTGAAAAAGCACAAAATCACAGGGGCAGTTCCACCCTTAAGGAATGTTTGTGAATGGAATTACACCTCTAGTGCAAACTATCAAGTATATCTGTGCTCTTACAGAAACCTATGAAGGCCACATTGCAAAGCAACAACTGTCAGTAACTGTTATATTTAATTACATGCTCTCCATAACTTTCACAGTGTTCTTGGCATTAAGATGAAACCAGGAATCAGCTATTTTGCCTGGCTCAATAGCTTAATTTCATTACATGAGAAAGAAAAAAATAAAAAGGTTAATAAATACAGCTCCAAGCAGAGGAACAGTCCCCAGCTGACATCTGTAAAACAACTATGACATGTTAGCAGAATGAGACATGGACTTGTCTATTTTGTGGGAGTCAGAACAATACATTTAGTTTTTCTCCAGGATGCTACAGATGACAATACTTAAAAACTCTTTCTTACCTAATCCAGTTTGCTTCAGGACTTGCTGTGTTCTCATCTGTTGCAACAAGAAACAGAAAAAGCAAAAGCTTGACAGTCTTCAAGACACTTGAGATCTTTGGCATTTTTCCAGCTATATCAAAGTAACAGGCTACCCAAGATAACAGTTGTTACAAACCTGACTACATTATAGTTCTATGCCAAAGCTGACAACAAAAGAGAATAAGGTGAAAAACGAAAGGTTGCATTCCTTACCTGACATAGCTCCTGTTAGCCATATGCTCAACTCAGCAAAAGGTACTGTCTCTCTGAGCAATAAACCTAGAATAGGCAAAGGCTGAATTATTAACAGGAACATGAGGAGGCCTCAAAAGCACATGATGAATGAAACAGAAATACAAAGCTTACAGTCTGATTTAGTTTGTAAAGGCAACTTAGCTCACTTGATCTATTTTGAACGCTAAATGGCATATGTAAAGAAGCAGGATGATGCTTTATTGCAATGCTATGGTGAACAGAGTCTCTTAAACTGTCTTCATACCAGTCTCTCATGACGTATTTGATTTGACTAAACTGGAAAAAATCTGATTTTTATTATATAGTTATTGTATACATTCCCATTCCACTGGTCACCTCTCTTTTCAGTCATTAACTGCTAATATGCTTCCAACACTCTGTTTTGGCCTCCAGCTTTTTGTACCAAACATTGTAGATGTTTGCTCTTCAAGCAACTTACAACTGCACTGATACAGTCTCTACGTTCATACTGTATTTCAGGTTTAAAACTGGGTCATCCAATTAACTTTGAATACGGCATAGCACAGCAGGAATGAAAGCTATAGATACCTGAGCAAAGGCTGGAACTTCTTTTACATAACTTTGTGTCTTTTGATACTGCTGATAGCAACTAGAAAGTACCAACCAATGTAAGAAACCTTGCCAGGACAAAAGGAGATACTGACACCAATTTCTCCTCTCATGGGAGAATTTTCTAGTTCCTCTGTACTCTGTTCTGCAGAAGTCTTATTATTTGCAATGCCATGAAGCAGACACTAATGATTAGGACAGCATTCAGAAAATTATATTATCTGTTCAGGCACTTCATACTGTTCCATCTAGATGTTAGGATCCTAATTCTAGGGGTGGGAGACACAGGGCTCATCTTAAGTGTTCAAATGTGAATATCCACATGGAAGTTGGACATTTCAACTTGACATTCACAACAGTGAGAAAATAGGACCAGCATACGGAGCCTGGAGGGGAGCATCACTCAGGAAAAGTACATAACAGAAACTCTTAGTCTGCCTGGTGCCTCTGGGAAACTGGGACCAAGAGATATAACTTGCTTACTCAAATACCTCCCCTTACTTGGAATTCACCTTTTTCTTTCTTATACCTTAATCTCAACTCCCTCCAGGCTTGACTCTCAGGCAGCCAAAAGTAAAGTGGCTGGTTCCCACCTTTAGACACAAAGGAAGATGGATACTTAGTTCCGGAATTACAAGGATTAATATTAGTTCCAGGTAAATACAAGGCAGGAAGTATGTATTTATTAACAGAGATACTATCTGCTTTACAGAGTTGACTATTTAATACACTATTTTCAATCATTGCACACAATGTGGCAATAGTAATTCAGTTCAGATTAAATGCAAGCAGATTTTTTTTCTTTTCCACCAAAATGCCCAGCTTAATATATTGTTTAAGCTCTCAGCCATGAACACTGTCCCCTCTGGAAATTATATACCTTTCAAGTGTTTCAGGTTGCTTACTACAGAAATCTCCAGGGGTTACTGCAAGCACTGCTCTTTGAATTGGAGGGGTAAACGAATCCCTATTGTTTCTGCTGCAGTAGCATGACACTGAAGGAGATGAAATTTTCTTGTAAATCATGGAAAGTGTGTGTAAAGTGAGAAAGGTCGAAGCAAAACCAAAAAAACCTGTGTCCATGCAGAATATTAGACAAACAGCTGCCTGAATAGAATGATAGCAGTAATTATGCCATTATTTCAAGTGGGCTGAACATATTCCACACTCCCCAGTGTACTGAACGCACCTCTCTCCACAGTCAGTATGCTACCATGCTTCAGGAGATGAATTAATTTTCCTCAATTTTCATCTATTTCATAAGAAATATTGTAAAATTAGCTTAGTCCACTGTTTTCATACTTGTAGTTCTGCAAACGTCTCCTTTTTCCATATACAGTATCAGTACTCCCTCTCCACACAGCAGGGTAGAGGCCATGTCTGAGGAAGAAATAACTAGATGAGAGGTGGAGAAAAAGAGGACCAGCCAGCAAGAAGCTACTGACATGACTTGATCCTTACAAAGCAGCAGCAGCGAATGAAAAATGTCGTGCTTCCTCCCCCCTCACCACATGCCATTACCACAGGCCAATTCTCAGCTGTATTCAGCAGAGCTTTTCCCTGCTGTGTAGCACTCAGATGGAAAAGCTCAGCCTTATACTGTCAGACATTTATCCCAGAGCAGTGCCATTCTAGCTACAGCCATACAGCTTTTCAGCTTTGGCAAAAGGAAAGCATGCATGGCCTTATACAATGCATTATTCAGAGTTCTCTTTCCCAGAGAGGGAAAAATTCCTTGCAGCTATTTTGCACAAATAAACAACAAAAGTTTCTCAAATTATTTTCCAGATTTCTGATGTGGCACTGTGTGTCCTCACTATTTATGTCACATGTTCAACTCCCAAAACAAGAGCTGTGAAGAGATGTTAAAGGTGCACAAAAAGCAGAACAAGTTAGGAAGGAACTAGCAGGAGATTGATTTCATGCATTTTATTTATCCATCTCCATTTCTACGTGCAGAGCTGTCGCCCCACTGTCCACAAACAGAGGAATGGATGCTTCCCTCAGCTGCACCCTGTAACCCCCCAGGTGACATCACCCTCGCCGTGCACTCTTCTGTCCTTTCAGATTCTCCCGATGCAGCTCCCTTACCTTCTTCCTATCACCCCTCTCCATTTTAGGAGCTACATGGCTTTATCAAACAGCAGAGACATAATCCATCACAGCAAATAAGTCCTCAGGTTAGCACTATGAGGAATATGCCTCCATATTTTCATCTGTAATACAGGAGTCTTTACTAAAAATGCTACTCTGAACTTGTGTCTTAGATGATTGCCAGCCCCATTGCAGCTTGTTTATTCTGCTGCAGTACAGTTCAGTTTAAACTCATGAAAAGGAGTTAAACAGTTACAACAAAAGAAAAATTCCTACTGAATGAAGTGCTGATTGTTCTGCAGGTGCAGAGCATTCCCAACTTCCTTATAGTAATCAAGCCCAAGACATCTTTCTGTTCCCTGGTTCTACATTACAGAAGTTCAGCTGTAGAGTAGATTGGTAAAAAGTTTATAGTGTTCACCTGTCCAGTTATGTTCGGGGTTTGTACGAGGCTTTTCCCCCCCTTCTCCTTTTCTGTTACTGATCCATAAGCCCTCTTCCCTTGTACTTCCCTGGATCACAAGAAGTCACTTCTAGGGGGGTAAGTTTGTAAAAACTAATGAAAGCGAAGCTACAGGCACAGAATGTATCTCACTAAGTGTGTGCAGATGACAACTTAAAACTAGGGCTAGGTTTAAAAATCCCCAAACAACAAAAACCACCAACCAAACCTTTAAGCAGAACAAAAGCAAACCATTACAGTAACTTTCAGGACTTCAAACCCCCTTCCTATACACAAGTGTTCTTTGATTACTCTCACAGCACCGCACAGTGCATCAGCACTTTATTCATTATTCCCCTCTTCTCCAGTTCCTCAGTGGCCAGAAGGCTGGTAACGACAGTAACTTCTGTCTTTGTAACACAAAATGTTTCTATTCCCCAGACAAGCCAGCACTCAGGAGTCCCTCGTTAGTGAGCCTCTCCAGGCATTACCACAGCAAGAATCATTGTCTTTGTCCAATGAACTTTTTATCGTGAAAGCATTTGGCAAAAACACTGCAAAACCCGTCCTGGAAGCTCTTAAAGCAACCAAATGCACCGCTCACTAAATCCCTCTTCTCTGTAGTTGGAAAGTCAGTAATATAGATACAATATTTCTTCTAATCAAGGATTTTGGATGGTACTGGATAATTCACTTACTGTGCACATACATCAACAGGGCAGCACGTAATGCTGAGGAAGGAATCACCCAGTGGCCCTCCAATGCACACAAACACAGGGCTGCAGATAATGTTCCTACAGCTTCCTAGCCATGGAACACCATGAAACAGCACATATCAGCACCGAAGTTTGTATTTTTCCTGTTTCTAAAACAATCCATTTGCACTTAAACTGACCCCATTTTTTAAAATGGGCTGAAATGGCTTTTAGAAATCTATATGCACCTTGATTCCTAACCAGATTACTATATGAAAATCTTAGCCCAAGGGAAAAATAGCTCTGCTTGGTTCAAGCCACACACTTCTAGTTTGAGTAAAACTTGGGTGAAATCTTATTTTTATTTTTGTGCTACGATGTCAATAATTAACACCAACTTGGATTAACATTTGAAGGATTAAAGTATATAAAGCTGGAATATTAACTGCAACTTGACATTAAGAATGAGCTGGACTTCAATTTGGGAATATAAAAAGGGTCTTGAAGAAGGGTTCTATGTATTTTCAGAACACATTCTACAAGACTCCACAGTAGGTTAAGATACTGCTTTTGACAGAAAAAAACCTCAGTAACTGCACCTAACTTGCTGACAGTGACCTCTATTACTATACATCATGCTAACTGAAATTTCTGTACAAGAACATAGTTTCCCACCTAATAACTTCACAAAAACTCAAAACACTGATCCTTGGTTTTCAGTGCAATGAAACTGAAATTCCAGAGTGCAGCTTTTAAAGGGGCAAATGTAGTGAGAAAACCTAGCTTTAAAAAATGAAAACTAAAAACGATTTTGTATTCACAAAAATAAATGCACCACTTCAGAGAAATAAATAGGAAGACATTTTAAGTTTGTCTTACCTCAATTTGCATGCAGCATTGTCTATGGATAACAGTACCTTTCCTTTCTTTTGCTAGTAACTGCATACCCGTATGTACCCAGGACTAAGATTTGCTTCAAGGAATTTAGGAAGTGTAATCATAGTATTTGCAATATATATTATGGTCCACTAGTTACTATAGGTCCCTTAAGGAAGTACTATACACTAGAGCCAGATCTATTTAGGGAACTTACAGAAACTTTTCTTTAGTTATTCGTGGCCTTGTCCCGATGGGCCTGAATCCCGTATCACGCCTACTTACTTCTTGCCTTGTAGTATCTTCTGCCATTTTTAATCATGGAGATTTTTTTTTCCTGAGCATTCCTTACCTATGATTTTGGAAAAACAGGTAAAGCTGGTCGCCCCCTCGGAGGCGGGGTACCCGCACAGCCTCAGCAGCAGTGCTTCTACGGCGCTGCCACCCGTGTCCCCAGGCAGCCCAGGACCACCTTAGCGGGGCTGAGGCCACCTCCCTTCCCCGCTTAAGTCCGCGGGGCTGAGAGCAGACTTCGCTGGGGCCAAGACAAGCTCCCGGCGGCAGTGACAAGCCCTGCCAGCACCGACTCGCTAGAGAGGTGACAATCCCTGCCCGGTTCTGAGCGCCAGAGGACTGCAAGGCAAACGGCGAACGCCATTTCGAAGCCCCTCTCGGTTGAGGCGCGACCCCCACCCCAGCCGGCGGCCCCGCAGGGCCGGAGACCTGGCGGGAGCTGGGCACACCTGAGAGACAGTGTTCTCCCTGCCTCTGCACGGCTGAGGAGCCGGGGCAGCAGCCACTCGCCCGCCCGAGCCGAGCGCTGAGGCGGCAGCGGCCACGCACTGAGCTGCAGCGGGGGCGGCGCTCGGCCCCGTGAGGCGGCGCGTGCCGGCCCCTCAGGGCGGGCGCGGCTCGGAGGCTCCCGGCGAGGTACCCGGGGGAAGGGCCGGAGGCTCTCGGGAAAGGTCGATTAAATAGGGGGTTGGAAGGGTAATGTTTAGTGAGTTTTTACAGAAATAAAACCGCTGCGTAGATGTGCACATATAGCAGAATCGCTGGAACTAAACGCCTCAGTCCCCTCTGTGCATTCAGTTCATTGTGGAGAACAATGAATTGCGAGCGCAGCTCCGTCTGTGCTCTGAGAAATGAGCCCTGGTGAAGGAAAGGATTTTATAAAGCATTTCTTCCCCTTTGGGTGTGAATGTGGGGGAGAACTCTCGTCTTTGGGCTTCTCCTTTTGTACCTATTTGTCTTAATTGTTCTGTCATAACCATTTTTCAGGTTGATTCATGAGAAGAAATTCAGGTATGTATTTCTCTTAGGCACTTTTCTTTGTTTACAAAAAATCTTAGAAAAACGGGAGGTTGTTCTTTTGCTCAATATGCCGATGCTTTTTCCAAGCGAACACATCACGGGGGCTCCCTCTCACTCAGCTTTCTGCACCAGTTCTCTCTTTGAATTTTGCCAGCCCATGATGACCGCGGTTCTTCTGGTTCTTCCACCGCGGCTGTAACTGTACCTGCCTCATATCTGTGTTACAAAGAGAGAGCGACTGCTGTATTCATCAGCTTCAACGAGGGCTGACTCACTCCACAGTCCCAGTGCCACTTCAAACATGGTATTCATTCTCATCTATATTTAACAAGTATGCTGTAAGTAATGGTCATAATAATTTTAAAGAAAGTATGACAGCTTTATATCCATATATCTTTCCGTATTTATTTAAGATGCAAACTTTAAAGACAGAGGACCAGTGGATTCCTCTGCAAAACTCTTTCACCACCACCTTTACCAATTGCTGTACCAGTGTTAACAAGTTTCTAAGTATCATCATTATGACCAAGGTACAGTAATTTATTTTATCGTTCTCTTGATTAGTGAATTCTGTGCTTTGTAATCTTAGAGACACATTTTTCTTCTCTGCCATCCACATTCCAGTAAATTATGTCAAGATAATCTTTTACCAAAACTGAAAATAACTGATGCCAACCTTGATGCAGATGGTCAGTAGAAACTGGAAATCCTAAGCATTCTCTCCGAGTTTAGCCCATCACAGCATTAGAACAAATCTGAGGTGATACAAGAGTCTCCAGAAGTTTTGCTGAGCAGTGCTCCATTTCACACTATTGTTTTATTGAAATTTTGTACACTGTAGTATACGGAGTCTTCATCATAAGCCATTATTTTCTCTTTTTGTTAGCAATTGTAAAATCACAGAACCACCAAGTTGGAAGGGACCTGGCAGGACCATTGAGGCCAACTCTTAAGTGAATGGCCCTATTGTATACAGAATTATATAAACACTGTGACAAGAAATTGTAATACAGACAGCAAATAGTAATATTAGACACACATCTGACCATCAACAGGCTTGTCCAAGGTGGATCCAAATGTTAATCCTACATGCCCTCAGTTTACGGAAGTTATATAACATACTTTAAAACATCAGTTCTGCATAAAGTTCTGAAATGTGAATACTCCTTACCATGTAAGAAGCACCAAGATTCAGCAGAATTAACATCTTCATGCAGTATTCTGCATGTATACCTTAAGTGTTTCTCATTATTCTCAAGAATTCTTTGATAATCAAATCTAGAAGCTCTAGGTTTTCCCACATTTCTCCCAGATTCTTATGTTAGTTTTTGAAACATAGGAATTTACTCATTTATCGCTACATAATTTTGGCTCATACAATCTAGACCTTTGCAAGTTCTGTTACAAAACTCATTTGTTTCTTAATTTTCTTTATTTCTCTTCCTGTACCTACTTGTTTTGTTCTGATGCTGATGGTTTTTTAATACCTTCTCACTAGATCCTTGCTGTCCAGCTAGAATCCAAACAATGTTTTCCAAACATTGCCAGTCTGTTCAACATACCCATTTACAGTCAGGCTACAGTTGCAATGGGTAACTGCACTGGGTTGGAGCTACCCAGGTGGTATGCTTATACCCCACACTGGATTTCCAAACATACAGCAGTCTTCCATGATGCAGCAGTTTTCATTGCAGTGGTTTTTTAAGTATAACTGAACTTCACAACTAGCTACTGCCAGCAGAGTCATCCATGAATCACTGAAATACCAAAATGCAGAATTTGAAAAGGCAGCTAATTTATTGCAATTTAAGATTAAAACAAAATAAAAAAAACCCCAAACCCAGCCCAGTCTCCCTTTATCTTAATCCTAACTTCTGCATTTCAGCAGGAATAAATATTGGCTCTCATAACCCTTTCATTTTTTGTAATATTATACAGGTTAATGTTAGTGTTTGCAGTAATGGGAAGACTCGTCCATCCTAAACTGTTAATTTATAGGAACGTTGTTTATTCTGAAGCCAGACAGAAACAAGCCATATTGAAGTGCAACTGTTACTTTTTGTTATTGCTTGCAAATCTCAGGTAGAAAAAGAACAGCTCTTAATTGTTGTAGTACTTCTGATTACAAGTGCAATAATGATAGACAATGGCTGCACTAATGCAAGCCATTCCTAGCCTTACTTTAGACTGCATTAGAAAATTAAATAATTTGTCATTTATATGGTTATGGCTAGATGCCAAAAAATGAAAAGCTATTATTAAATGAAATGTTATAAAATGCTATAGCCTCAAGAATTGAATGGAAACAAAGTATTTCATAGGCAGTAAATAAGCTACAGAATTTAACTGATGAGGTTATCCAAAGTGTAGTCCACAGAAGCTTTCAGTTGCTATACATTAACTAGGGTTTTTTTGGTGATCTGTTAATGTTTAAATTGTCATACAAAACTGACTTGTAGAAACAACATGTAACCAACAAATTATAAATGCAGACATTTTAATCATAAAACATATCATTATAATGGAACCTACTCCTTCTGTAAGTAAAAAGTTGAGATGCATTGTCTTACTGTGATTTAGAATCTTAAAATCTCCTTATCTAAATGGATATACACAAACATTATTCACTACAGTAAATCCCCTTATAAGTTAGGAGGACTTCTGGCTTTTTAAATACTGTTCATCTCTGTGTACATTTTTCTTTGCCCAGAGATGGACTTGTGATTACAAAGAAAATGCATGATTGCATTAAGCTACACACATCATAAACACTGGTGAATCAGAATTGAATGTAATAATATGAAACAGGTTTGCTGGAAGGGATAAACCCTTTCATAAGACTTTAAGGGTCTGCTGAAAGTAGTCTGCTGAAATGCATACTACTTTCATGAAAATCTTGAGGCAGCTTTGAATTTTGGGTATGCAGATACAGCACTGTGAACTCTTAAGTATCCAAGTTACTGTGTATTGTATTTTATTGTCTCGTCCTACCCAGTCACACAGGTGCTGCTCTAGTTTTCCTTTTTTAGCTTTTAAATAAATGCAAATGCACTTTGTTTAAGGGTTGCCACCATTTTGAAGATAAACTGTGCAAGAGGTTTGGTAGCCAAGGTCTTGTGGCAGTTACGTTTTTAAACTGACATCTGAAATGGCAGTATCTGCATTTAACGTGTCTGTGCATACTTGCTTACAAAGACTGTTGCTCCAGCTGAGACATCTAGTTTTCTTCTCTTGAACTAGTAGAAGAAAAATCCTGAATAAGAAACGACAGCGTTACCTGAATACTGAGGACAGAAAGGGCAAAGAAACTGAGTTTTACTGCATGGATCAAAGCAAAAAACAGCAAAGGGGACTGAAAAGGAGAAAACCTCCATTCAAAATTTCTTCAGAAGTGAAGGAAATACCAGCAATGTTAATGTAAGAGTGCATTCACTGTCTCTGAAATCAATGGAAGTAGTGAGGAAAATATTGGAGCTTTATGCATAAATTCAAAGATGATTTAAAGAAACTAACAGCTGCAGAGTATTCAGATAAGGACTATAGAAGTGCAGCAAAACTACGTTGGTAGCAGCATAGCATTAAAGAGTAATTACACTTGCGTCAGGAAAGACCAGAGAAGCAGGTCAATAATATAACAACTCTAGCCACGACTGAAGTGCAAGGTACACAGTCATAGTCCAGCCCTTGCAAATCATAAGCACAAACTGCAGACCTCAGGCAGACACCTGGAGACAGAAGGGGGAAGATAGAATGCCTGTTGTAAGGATAGCATGAAATGTAAATAGCATTGCTGAACTACAGTGAGTTGGAATTACACTGGATTCATTTCTGACTCTAAACTCCAGAGGAAGGTGACTCAAAGGACTTTTTAAAAAGCCAACAAAAATACACATAGAAGAGCCTACACACCGTATACTCTAGATACCAATTAGCCACAGTCTAGCTGGCAATGTGTACCACAGTTAGTGGTACCTAATCTGTTTTGTAACCTAAGTCACGTTACCCAAATACTGTAAGATTACTCTTTATTCTGCAGAGCTGGAGTGTGATGCTCCCAAGAGTAATCCTTACTCTTGCTTTGTGAAGCTTTCTTCAGCGGCAGCAGTAGTGTAACTGGGAGTGCCACTACAACCTCTCATAGCTAATTATTATTTTAAATTATTATCACAGAATCACAGAACATCCTGACTTGGAAGGGACCCACAAAGATCACAGAGTCCAACTCTTAGCTCTGCATGGACCATGCCCAAGAGTCACACCATGTGCCTGTTGTTATGTTTAAATCTATGCATTTACTCTTATAGTGGATGAACATCTGAGCTACTGAGTGTCCTATATCACTCAGTGCTAGGTCTGAGCACAGAGGACATTAATAATAAAGTCTGGAAGGTGAACTTATCTAAATAACCAAAGTGCCTTCTCCTTACATCTTCCCACAGGCAACATTTACCCCACTATAGTACAGAAAATTAAAAGCTGCAGAGGAAAGAGTAAAACGAGATAGTTCACATTAATATCTTATGCAACTTCCCAGTTATGCTATGCACAATAGCAGTGCTGGGTAAGATGTATCTACAGTTCTTTATTTGCTGCTTTTCTCCTTCCAGCTAATGAGTTCCCTTAGTATTCAAAATCCATCTTTGCTGCCACACGCTTACAAAAGTAAATCACTTGAATGGGCTGAGCTTTCTTCTATTTATTGTTGCTAGGGAACCACCTTGGTATTCACACACATAACATGTATTTTGGCATATGTTTCAGAGGATGAGATGCAACACAGCTCTGCAATATACAGTGAAAAAATGTACTGCAGCATTCTTGGAAATATTCTCCCACAGAAGTGTTACTGTAGTACCTTAGCTTCAGATTGCTTTAGATTTCTTACTTGTTTGTTTAGACAGATTGGAATTGTAAGATTACATGCAGTAATCTGATTAATAGTCCCTAATTTTGCCCAGGATTAAAACAGAAAGAACACCAGTCTGTGAAATAAGTGTTGCTAAAATAGCATCCTTCTAATTTTTTTAAAAATACTCTTGTATAAGGGAAATGTTCTGTAGGAAGTCTTGCTATTAAGTTATGTAACTAAAAATACCCAATCCAAAAAGGGAGAAAGTGGCAGTATAAGCCATTTCTGAATAGCCAGGTATCTGAAGGTTATTTCAATTACATCAGTCACCTGCTGGAAAGTATCAGTCATACAAATACTGCACTAAGTATTGAAAGGCAATAAGCTGCTTAAACTCTCAGAAAGTATTTCTTGAGATAGCAGCTTCTGGCAGGACACAAAAGATGATGTAGAGATATTGAAAAGGTATAATTCCGTCCAGTCCTGTCTGACTATGGGAAACAACCCCATTTTAATTTCCCATTGATTTTGATTACTGCCAACATATCTGTGTGAGGAGCGGCAATCGAGGTTGAAGGCAGCAAAGTTTGAAAAAATGCAAAAAGCGTGAAAATGAAACATGAAAGGGCCATATCTCACTTAAGTCCTGTGTGCACATATATATTTATTGATGATGGAAGATCATACTACCTGGATTTGCTCCAATAGCAGTTGACTTAACATTATAGAGCCAGCACTTATTTACTTACTGATGTAAACAGGAGGTGTTCCCTGTCTTAAAGGAGCTTACAAGTTGAGACAAAACAAGCAGGATAAAGCAGACAGCTAGAGAACCTAAATGAAACAATACTTAACAGTCTCTTCAGCTGCCCTGAAGATTTTAGTTTAACAAAACCTACATGTCTTTATTTTATATGTTGTGTATGTTTACACCAGCATTGTCACCAAGTACCTTGTTGCAGAGCTGAGATTAAAACACCAGTTCCATACTAAACTCTCTTGAGAACAATGGGAAATTGTCCTAGAACAAAGGCAGTTTCTTTTAAGGCCTGTGGAGATACTTGGAAAAAATGCAGTTAGTTTTAAATTTTCGAAGCTGATGTGTTAACAAACCTAAAATGACCAGCACCATAGAGCAAGAAAGCAGCTGGAGTCTCTAGAAACTAGTTTTCAAGCTGCACCCCCCTGGCTATCTCTGCATTAAGTACCCTGAGAAAATGCAATCTTATTTGCAAAGTATTGCTGTACAGTTGCAGAGGGCTCTCCAGCTGGTTTAGGCTTCTTTTGTTGTGCAATGCTACACAAACAAAGCAGCTGCATATACAATGTGGAGGCAACAAAGGCACAAAAGAAAGGAGAGCTCCAGTTCTTCAAAGAAACAGAAGGAAAGTAACACTTTTCACAGCAAACTATTAGTGGCTTCAATAGCCACGTGCAAAGGATATTCCTTGACACCTGAAAAAGAGACAAAGGCTCATTATCTGCTTTAGGTATTTGCCAGTATTATAAGTAATCCCTGAGAACATGTTGTTCTGATTTGCCAAGTGCTTCAGTACAGTTGCGTTCTACATTAAAATGTGACCCATACACATCTGGTCAATAGATTTAAGGCCAAAATGTAGGGACAGTAAATATTTTAACTATACTTTTCTCAGTATTGGGCATGAAGAATATTTGGTTTTTTTCCAGCTCTAATCGCTGAAGGTTATCTTGCTTTGTTTTGTTGTAACATTAAAAAAATAATCCAACCATGAGAAACAAACCCAGCATAATTGTTTTCAATGAAAATTATTAGAAAATATAGTAGTAATGAGTCAAAGGTAACCTATAATGGGAAATTTATTAGACACTGCAGTATGAAAAGAGGCAGGGTAAGTCACAAGGCTGAACTCAGCAGCTGAGACTCTTCTCAGTGTAAGAGAATTTGCAAGGAAACTACTGCCCATCTGACAAAACATGCAAGCAGGGCTTTGGGCACTGTGCCCTACCAAAAAGAGACATTCATCAGCCCATCAGATCTCACTGACTGCAGTGAGCAATCTCACTCAAACAAAAACAAACTCAACACAGACTGTCATACAGAGCCAGCCTCCTCTGATTACGTGTACTTCCTTATATCCTGCAGTTGATAATTAAGAGCTGTGAACCTCCACACACTGGTTCAGGTCATTCCTGTGGGTTTCTGTGCAAACAGCATCATTCTCATCTATGCTAATAGTCAGACAGGCTCCATTCATCACTGCCCCCACCTCTGAGAAAAGAAAGTGAAAAGCAGGACTGCAGAATCTGGATTAGATGAAAATTAGATTGAAATCATATCAAGATCACCACAAAACTCAAGTTTCCTCTGGCAGCTATGCACACAACATGAACTGATCTCATGGGATTCTGAAGTAAAGAGTAACATCTATTGGATACTGTAGGAAAAGATCCTGTTTTTAAAGGAAAAATGTAATTTCCTTGTGAAATACTGTAAGTTATAGAAGATTTGTATTGCAGGGGTGATGAAAATATTCATTAAAAATTTCAGGCCACCACTGAAAAAGGAAAGATGCTGTTATCCAAAGGTCAAGGTCAAAAGAAGACTGTTCCACCACATCTCTCAAAGGTCAAAAGAAAAGAAAAACTTAGTACATAAATATTACATTCATTAAATTGAAGTAATAGTTATTCCAGAAACAGGCTTGACAGAAAAGATCAAGCAGTTTTCCCAGAAGTAGTTTCTCAACTCAGCAATTTAACTTCAGCAGTTTGCAGCAGCAATGCTGTAATAGCTGGAATAAACTTAAGCACTACTTTAAGTGCTATTTTTATGAATAAAATAATCCTAATTAGTATTACAAAATACATGACTGTAAGTAACAAATTAAAACACATACCAGGTTTACTCTCTATGCAAAATACTTTGCATGCATAAGGTTTTGACATTTAAATAACTGCCTGGCTATTGGCTGGAATTCAGTGTCATTTTGGATTACTGGGGTAGAGAGAAAAAATTTCATGAACACACAGATTGACAGTAGACTTTTATTAACATATCTTACAATGCCAATTACTGTATTCTTAGTTTTTTACTCTTCTGATGTGTTATAAAGATTGATTTAGAGTCTACAGTAATGTACTGTACTTAAATGATCATTCATACAGGATATCACACCAGAACATTTGAGTAATACACGCACACACCACTCTAGTTTGGACCTGTTATTTTTCAAGGTTAGCTTAATAAAGTAGGATTTAAAAAGTTATGGGGGAAATAAAAATTCTTGTTTAGCAGCATGCAAGGATATTCAAGTACAATTTTTCAACCAAGTAATTTTTTGTTGTTTTTAAATCAACTGGTGACTAATTCACCAGTACTATAATAACCACTATGAAATACCCAAATATTAAAGTTAAGGCTAATAGTTTTACTTCACATCCATATGCACAATCAGAGAACATTCTGTTTTAAATAAAACACAGTAATCAAATTCTGGACACATTATCTCTTGTAAATATAGCACTGGAGCCTCAAACTACAGATTACTCAAGTTCATGAGCCCTGTAATAATGTTATGCTGGCAATGTAAAGAATCTTTTTGCTCTTTAACTACACTTACAAAATGGCCTGATATTCTTAATGAGCAATGCAAAAATATCACAGGCAGAACTTATAATACAGTATCAAAAAAGTAATATTTTGGAAAAGACACAGCCATTTAGTTGGTGAAACAGAATAATTCTAATCTCACAGGAAGTACTGTAATACTTTTGAAATATTTATATATATATATATTTATATGTATGTATAAAAACCAGTATCCTTTATTGTAGGGTTTTTCAAATTGCAGGTATCCAGAAAAAGTCATTGTATTTACTTACTTTTCCTTCAGTCTGTTCTTGATTGCTATACAGTCATTTTATTTCCCCTATACACTTTTCACTAGATAATGATTTCCACTGGGGAACTGTTTTCTTTGTATATGTGGCTTTATCATAAGATGTTTTTATTTTACACATATAAATTTTATTTTACACGCAAGCTGTGGAAGTCAAAACTACCAGGAACTGCTTGGTAGTACCGTATGAAATAGCCAACAAATGTCCAACACTTGTGAAAAATAAGAGTAGCAACATATTACATACCAGTATTTTGACTATAATCTTTCCTGTCTACTTACACTATGGGTTTTAGCCCAGTCATGCCTGTTCTCATAAATTTTTTGTCCTCTAAGCATAAACTGTTTTGGCATTCATCCAGTGAGGCTGCACATGCATTGGTAGTTCATCTTGGCTACCTCTGTTGAATTCTCTTTTTTTTTATTTTTCCTTTTTTAGGAAACCAAGCAGAAAGAACAGTGATTACTTTAAACAAATACAATACTGAGTAACCTCCTGAAATGACAGTAAAGATACAAAATTATGTTTCATTTTTAGAATAGCCTGCACATTCCCAATCCAATCATTCTGAAACATACATCTGGTTTGGAATGATAGGCAGGCTTATGGTTGTTATACTTGTAACTGGGATCTGCTATGTTGGGCACCATACAAATTCTCTATATACAGCAATTTCTGTATGTTATCACTAACAATTTATTCAATTGATATGAAAAAAAGAAAAGTTCCTTCCTGGAAAAAATAATGAAGACAGAATGTGTGTTCTGGATTACATGAAGAGCAGTAAGATACCTAATTTACAGCTATTTCACTTACTTATGGAGAAAAAAAAATGAAGTTCCTGAGAATGTGTAAGTTTTCAGCAATGCCTGAAATATTTCAATAGACCTCTGTAAGTGAAATACTCTTTAAAATTCAACTTCCAGACCAATTATTACCATGCAGTCTCACAGTCATTTTACAGACCTAATTACAAATGCCTATCAAGTAAAAACCTCAAGCCAACACAAAAAAGGCAAAGAAATTTTATCCAACATACTTAGTAGATGTAGTAGACATATACACTGTTTCAGCAAAAATTGCTAAAAACTCAAGTCCATGCAAAGAAAAATAAAAACCAGACAGCTACCCCTGGAGCCTGTAAACAACTCCAAGTAAAATTTGTGCTTCTTAACAATAATGGGCTTTAAGAACACAAGAAAAATAGACTACTGAGTGCAATAAGATTGCTCACACCATTTTGAGGATTTAATTTCAATTATTGTATCATTCTTTAGTAGCAACAACAGCTCATTTTGCACAGATTTCACATGTTGACAAAGTTCCATTTCCCTTTTATGCCCATACCCGATTCCACCCCGAGCCAAAGTGCTAAACTCCCATTTCAGTTAAAGCTATTGTCAGTCAAGATGCATTCATTCACGGTAACAGCAGTTATATGGTGTGCAGATGATGATGATGATGATTTACAAGCCATTATAATGTGGCCCCCATCTTTTATTGATATGATCAAAAGTATGAGACACCCACTGCTGTTCAAGCACTTTGTATCTTTCCTTGCATATGTATAGGGGTTTACCACGCCTGTGGAGGGAAAAAAAAGAGAACAAGAAGAAAATAAATGGTTAAAATGCCAAATAAATGGAAAGATGCTTCATTATATAATCAACAGATGATACTCATACAACTTTTTTTGCAGGGTAAACATGCATTTTAATTTCAGTTTTTATTGGTGAGGGGTTTTCAGTTTTCCTTCTGGTAGGGTAATTGCTGGGACTTCCCTTCCTTACACTGGATAGCATAATCCAGAAACCATCACTTGTTTTCTCAGTCATGTGTACCCTAGACTCGAATCCAACTGCATTGTTTGATTAAAGGCCAAACAACAACACTGGGAGATAAGTGTTTCCCAACACAATACTCTAATTAACTGGCATTGGGAGTGGCGACATAGGAATCTGTCTGCTGGGTGCCTGGTGTAACTGAATGATCATGACTACACCACCTTTGGGCCAAAAAACTCTCAAAAACCCAAGAGAATAAAAGTCAGTCCAAGTTGCAATAAATGGGGATTTTCCATTTTTCCACACAAGAAAGGTAGAGATCTATTATCATCTGTTATGGCATGCAAAGTTGATCTACACAGAGGCAACAACTATGAAACACATTTGTAATGAAAACATTACCTAAGATCTCTGTCTTCTTCACCATGTGCATCGAGATAAACAGAACCCCAAAGGCAGAAACGATGGCCTCGTATGATGATGATTACAGATGCGTTAATCAAAAGGAATATTCCTGTCCCAGCTCCACAGTTTTGAGAATGCTGTAATGTTATGCGTGTAGAAAGGGAAGAGCACAAAGATTCTGTTAATGTCTCTCAACTTTGTAACAGATGAAATTTTAAAAATAATACTTTGTTTTGCTTCAAATAACATGCACACATTATTTACTAAGAAACAGTTTGCCAAAGGACAGCCTGGCCCAAAATTCTCGATCCAAACTAGAATTCAGTGTCTTGTGCTGCCATAACAACACCTGTATATAAAAATGTTTCCCTACTCAGAAAGGGAGGATATTTGTTATCATGTAAAAACTGAATTAAAAAAAATAAGCAAAAATATTCTGTACACTATTTTGAATTTGTTGCTGTACAGCAAACTGTATATGACTACCAAATATTTTCCATAGATGGCAAGAACAGGAGAAAGTATTCAGAAAAACTTAGTATTACCTCTTTTACAATAGCCTGTATTGTTAAACACTTGCTTTCTCTGTCCATGCTCACACATCTAGTTTATGGCTCTACAAATCTAGTAAAAAAATTTTTTTAGTAATTCTTGCTTTGTTTAATATGTCATTCATCTCCATGAACAGCACTATCTATATTCATCAATTCATTTTAGCAATTAAAAAATGCACTCTTCCTATGTGGTTTGATTACAATTAGAAGCTATAATCCCATCAACTACAACAAAAATTAATTATAGAGATTGTTAATTCCTTTTTTTATAACATTGTTTTAATGAAGTTTGACACCTTAAATGTAACTGTAAATTCTATTGTAAATTTTGCCCATCCCTTTTTCTTCCACCACATTAGCATTATGAGAAAGTTGAGTTCAAACAATTTCCAGACAGTCCAAAATCTCTCTAAAATTTTATGACCCATTTGTAAATATCTCTAACAAATTCCTCTCACAGTGAAGTCCATATAGTTCCAGTCTTCCCCTAACTGTTCAATGGAAGTAAAGAGAACACCTATCAAAGCAAACCTTTATCATAGTCTGAAAAACATTAGTAGATACTGTCCAACTCAGGCTCCTGAAAGAACTTATATATATACTGACTAGAAAACTTTGCTGCTGAAAAAGTCCAAGACCTTAAACAGCACTTATGTAGTCATAGTCTGTAGATCCCTAGTATGTAGATCCCCTAGGTGGTTGGGTATCAGAAAGTACTCAGCTCAGCTACACACTGATACTCTGTGTACTCCGAAAGCAAGGAAATGAAACAGAGGAAAATTAAAATAATATACGAACAATCAGAATGCAGACAAATTTCAGCTGGATATGAATCAAAACCATGTGTCAACATTACACACAGTGGCTTTGTAAGACTTTTATGAAAAGCTGAAATAGGTTGCTATGCAAGTAAATTGCCCTCAGAATTCAGTCTAGGTCTATCCCTCAGAAATAAGCACTAAACTTTTATCACTGGGGGTTAGACTAGATGACCCTTCAGGGTCCCTTCCAACCCAAACTATTCTATGATTATATAACACATTTTGAAAAGAAAACCATCAAAACTGAGCAATGGAGTTAACTACTACTAATGAGTGTGAGAATCAATTACAGAATTTGAATTAACTCTCTCTTACCAGTACACATTCACAGTAACTCTGTTGTTTACAGCACAGTCCTTTCAAGCACACAAAAGTACCACAAACTAAGCAAACAGCAGGATCCTTAGGAACCTTGGTACAAACAGAACAAGTTTTTCTGTGATAATACTGAAAAATGGTATTGTAATTCTCAGGCAACTGAAGGAGGCGTGGTAAGTCCCACTTAGGTTCCTGGATAAGCAAAGCCTGCAAATAAGGTAAGAATATATATCAGTTCTGTGCATTTGTTTAAGCATTTGTATTTTCTAAAAAAAGAGAATGCCAAATAAAAGAAACATGCAGTTTAAAAATCTCTCATTTCTTTTGCATTTCACAAATTTAGAAGTCAAATGTCACCTTGTAATAGTCACCTGCTCCTGGCTGATCACCCTCTCCCAACTGCAGTCGTATTTCATCCTTTGTATCAGGTACAAAATGGGCACTAGCCTTTTCCCAAGGATGTTTTCTAAATGTGACAGGTTTTTTAAGTGCAAAAAAAATGAAGGTTTTTTAAGTGCAAAAACCTTCACAGCTAAAATAAGAGGATTAAGAGTGATCTCCAGGAAAGACTCTCACTCCTTGCACTAAGTTTGCTTGGCAATATCAATGTGCTACTCCCAAGCCCTGGCACTGACTATGAAAGCTGCCTCCCAGCTAAAATTTAGACTCAAACTTTCAAAAACAGAACTGGTTTTGAAGTGAGGCTCTGTAAATGATGTTTGAAGACATCTGCCTATTTTTAAAAACTGTATTGGATACAAGCCATTAAGAAGTTACCAGAACTCACAATTTTTGATAAGACAGGCACTACTGCATTAAACACTGCTTTGAAAAGCCTAACTCTACACATCTGCTCTTAAAAACACTGTCCAATTTTATGTTGGGGTTTTTTTGGTTGGTTGGTTATTGCGGGGTGTTTTTTAAACAGCAATATGTTTTCCTTCAATGTAGTAAATTTTTTCTGTGTTTATAATTGATGGGCATAGTGGTCAGATAGGATCTTTTTTGCAAGGTCCAAATTTTTTTTAAGAGTGCATGACCTTGAAACCTAAATTACAAAGAAAGAAAAAAAAAGAAAGAAATACTGCATTTGTACCTGGTTACTTTCCAATCATGGGAAGAATGCTATCTGTTTCACTGCAATCTATAATGTCTATCAGATTAGCAGCAACTGTATTTTGAAATTAATCTGGGTATTCAATTTTCACAGGAACAGATCATGTTGCAGTGAGGAATGCATCTGGCTTTTCCCTGACACCACAGATTTAGGAGAGGAGGACTTGAATTGTTGAGATGCAGCTTTGTCATAAAAACAATGCACTCATGTTGGAACATTTCCATTTCACAACTGATTATTTCAGCTGCCCTAACTCAAGCCTTGGTATTATTTCTTTAATCTTCAGAGAAAATGTATCATCCTTTGTCAGTAACTATTAAACAGCTTTTATCCTTTTCATCTTTTTCAGTATTGCAACTGAAGATGCTCAAAAGTATCAGTAATGTAAAACAGGCGAGAAAAAGTTCTGATAGGTATTTTCTAAAAGTTTCTGTTACCTGCCCTTTATTGGCTACAGGTGCAGAAGATATGGGCACACTTAGAATCATCTAAGGACAGCATTTCTATATGCTGCCTCCAGCAATCATAAAAACCACATGGGTCTTCTTATTCCTGTTTTTAGCCAATTCAACCCACATCCATTAACTAATACTTCCCATTACAACTTCTCTCTCACTTACAAGTTATGTTCTCAGATCCTTATCCAAAACAACAGTATATGTGCATAATGAATCAAGCAATAAATAGCTGCTTCCTTATCATGACTATTTTGGAAAAAACAATTTTGCTACATACCTTTACTTGATCTGGATGTCTATCTGCAAATGAAGCCAGTTCTGAGCACCACTGTGATATCATGTCAAATGCTGGCACTGGCCAATCAAGACAAGAGGCACTGGTGAACTGATGAGCTGACTGAAAAGATGGTAATAGACCCAGGCAGCTTGCAAGAACGGTGAATTCTTCATCTTCCTTTTTAGGCATGGAATCAGAGAGGTTTAGATTAATACCTAGACTCTTAATTTTTAAACAGTTCATTAAAAAGACATCTATTTCAATAAAGAAGTATTCTAGTACTAAGATGCTAATAGTCATGCTTAGAGACACAGGAAGGTTCAATTTTTCCAGATCACTTCAAACTGGACTCTTGAAACAAAAAAAAGTTGTCAGGAAAAAACCCCCAAAACCAACCAACCAACCAAATTAAAAACCTCAACCCAAACCAAACCCCACAAACAAAACAACCCCCCCAACAAAACCACAAATCCAAAAACCACAAACAAAACAAGAAACCCCAAACTCCACAATAATTTCTTTTCTGTTTAGCACCCGAAATTAGCTAATAGCTGTTTTACGAAGGAGATGATGTTGAGGCAAGAAAAAGAGGGAGCTGACCTGCAGTAAAGTCTACTTAAATTAGTCATGGAACTTAAACATAATTGTCTGCTGATGCAATGTCTCTGAGAATGAAGTATTAAGAGGCATTAAGAAAATCAGTACTGAACTCCATTCTGTGTGGAATTACACCATCTCTGCAAATGCTGGACAGGTTTTAAAATTATGTTGGTATTTTATGAGACAAGCACCTATGACCTAATTAAATAAGCATGAATTTGCTGAAGTTTAAGAATATAATACCATTTTTTTGAAAACTGCAGTGCTATAAAATATTATTTTTTAAAAAATCTTAGGACAGAAAATATATACCATGAAAAAGACACCTTAAAGTTCTAAGTTTTGATCTCTAGCTTTTATGTGGAAACATCTGAGTGTGCCCCTCTCATTCTGTACCTGACAACTAGGCAAATCCCCTCCAAAAAGATGGTGTTGAAGAAGGCTTGTGATCCTGAGGAAAGGCAGGCAGAAATGCTGCAGATAGCACTCTACAGAATCCGGATTTACCTAGATGGGAGGAAGCAATTACTAAATTCTGTCCCTGGTAAGTTATCCCCTAGGTATGGAACTCCAATACGAACCAAGTATTTTTTAAAGCATATTACATAAATAACTGCATCAAACATACATTCCAAAGGCCAGCATTTCACTGATAATCGGAAATACCTCTGTAGGTTTTCTTTCCCCCTTGGCAAATGGGTTTTCTACTTAAATATTCACTTTTCCAAATTTCTGAAAGGTCTTTCATACATATGATTAAAACCCACATATATGATTAAAACCTGTAATTATAGTAAGTATTTGTCAGTAACTTTCTCAGCACAGCACTGACCACATCTGATATTATTACAAGAAAGATTTGCACAAGCAAACTGTCCCAAAGGGATATGCTTTGATCTAGAAAATAAAGAGTTGTACTGCAAGTCTTTAGCAAGATCAGAGAAAAATCATTAAAACAATGAGGCAAAAAAATTTCAAGGGGACATGCTGGATGAATTCTCCAGAAATTTGCCAATACCACTGCTAATTCTTCAGTCTCTCCTTCTTCATATATCTTCCCCTTAGACAGTTCATTGATCACATGACCCAGCAATACTTCCCAAGATTTTTCTCCACTGGATGTATTCTGCAAATGAGAAGAAAAGAAATCCAAAAAGCACTGGTCATGAAAAGGAGAAAATGTTTCTGTAATAGCAATAGCAGTGAAATATATTTCCTTTTGATCAACACATGAATATTGACCTACAAAGATACACAATGCTTAAAAAAACCCCCAAATATACAATTTTACAGAAAGGGACTGCATTTAGCTCAAGAGTGAAATGTGAATTGCTACTTGAATTACATATGCACTGAACGGAGTGTTTTATGAAAACACTTTTATAATGTTTGCATTTCACATATTTTCTCTGTGAGAATGTAAATGCTTACTTTAAAACTAGAAAGAATCACTTCATCGATACATCTTGGTTTGACAAAATTTGAATTCTAATACATGTATTTTTTTAAAAAAGTAATTTTCTAAAATGTACCAACCAGAATGAATGACAAAACACTTGCTACGTATTTTAAATTAAAATGAATCTATCAGAAAGTACAAAGTTGTGTTTGGAATGAACAGTGTCTACTACAGATGGAAAATACATTTAGTGTAAAGAATAAATAGCCACTTAGCTTTGTGCCATAGCAATTACATTTAAAGGCAACAATTTTTATTGAAGGCCTTAAGAAACAGAAAGCAGTATTCTCATAAATATTTTCTTCTAAGTCAGAATAAATTCTACCTGGGAAAAAGATGACTGGATATGAATTTTGAGTTCTGTTAGTACATTATCAACACAACAAACAACAACGGTGTGGAACATTACTGTGATTCTTTAAAGAAACCAAATACTTCAGTACATAATGATGTATATAATTCATCAGTTGGTTTCTTTAGTGCATTTTGACATCAACTTTCATTCTTCATTTTAGATGGGGTCTTCACCTTTCATACTGGGACAGCACACTTGCTGTTTATGCTCATAGTCAAAGAACCAGAAGGCAACACACACTTAAATCAGCAGCTAAGACAAACCTTCTTTCTATGTTATTCCTGGAAGTTACTCCACAGGCATTTACAGTGTCCTTCCTATGACACTGTAACACACCTTGCAAAGATAATGAGAGTGAATTTGGGTTTCAAAAATACAATATCCACCTCAGCCCTGCTGAGAAATGAAAGTCTTCATGTTGTTTGATCATTTGCCATAAACATACAGCAAAGTCTTCAGCCCGTGTTTAATGTCTGGAATACCAAACTGAAACAGATTCACTTGGCATTATCCACAGAGAAAAGTTAAGTGAGGTGTGATCTGTGTAGTCATCCCAGGATTAAAATGTCAATCTTACCAGCAGAGAAGAAAAAGCCAACATGAACCATATGTTTTTAACCACTGGGGCTTAAAGAAACTTTAAAGAAAGAACTTGGATTTCAAAATTAAAAACCAGCTTCCCTCATGCATGAGGACAAGGGATAGGCTCAAGAAGAGAAGGGCAGCCAAAGGGCTGGGAGAGACGAACACGGAGCTGTGCAATTACCACTGGCCGGTCTTCAGTGCTTTAAAGTGCAAAATACTGTGTCACTTGAGAATCACTTAAGTAAACAATGAAAAAATGGTTATCACTAGCAACAACCTCAAGCAAATGTCTTTCTATTTCCAAGAAAATGACAATATATTGAAAGAAGGGGTGGATAGGGAGCTAACAAAATTAAGTACTGTCCAGTGATCCCAAAGCAAAAAAAAATCTCATAGTAGCAGGCCAGCAGATAATTTGTCCTTAAGATCTTGGAATTCTGACTGACCAGTATGACAAATTAAAGTTACATGTGAAAAGGCAGGTCATGCTTCTCAGTGCGCATTTCATTTTACATCTAAGGCCCAGCTGTTGTATAAAGGTGTAATACCCATTTCTTCTCCTGGTCCCAACACTTCTTTCCTTTGGTCTGACATTGGCATTCTTCTGACCTTCTGGGAAAATCAATCTGTGGAGTAGAAAGTTAACTGAAGGATTAAATGAATGCTGGTGCTAGTGCAGGGAACTTTGTCTTTGGTGGCAACTGGCATTCGATCAGCTGAACTGAAATAGAAAGATGCATTGTCACTTTACTTGTAAATACTACCAAAAGGCAAGGAAACAATAGTGACAAATTTCCTTCTCTGTCTCTTCATCACATGAGCACTCTAGACCACATGGTGAGAGAAATTTATATAGCTAGCCACAAATAGTACAAGCAAGTTGGAAAAGTCAAGAGGGATTTTTTTCTTCAACAAGGTTGTCTGCTTTTCCTGTAAAGAAATGCATCAGATCAATGCCCATGGTTTATCTAGGAAGGCTTCAATTTCACAGGAAGGAAAGCTGCATTTACTAATTACAATCACTGCAACAAAGTAGAGACTGAAGCTATAAAGATACAGATTCAAATCTGAAACTCAGCTTTGGAACTACTTAGTAATTATGAAATTTTAAGTCTCATCATGTACCAAAACACACAAATTGCACACACAGAAACAAAATACTGGATTTCTGTGAAGCAGAAGGAAATTATTACATGCAAAATGGAAGTATCTGTTACATTCCTACCAGAAATAAACTTAAGCATAATTTCATAAATGTTTTAATAAACTAACCAACCTTTTTGAGAGCTCCTGATTCTTTCCATGCCATCCTATCTTCAGCACTGCATTTAACAGAAAGTGCTGCCAAGGCTTGAGTATATAATAAAGTGAATAGCACTTTTATAATGCAGGTGAAGTGTTCTGTAAAACAAGGAAAGTAATTTTAAACACTTGATATTTTTAGCAAATATAATGATTAGAGTCTCTACTTATGGAAATGATGATTCTGAAATGAAAAGCCAGTGCTGTACAAAAAGAACAACAACTCAAAACATACAAAACAACATATAACTATATTTACTGGCTTTCTGAAATTACTTAGTGAACGGAACATATGGCAGCCATAGTGAACAGAACAAGTACAGGGCAAGTAATTTTCCACTGCTCCTTATGTTCATCTTAATCCTGATTAGCAGTGACTTCATCCTAGTGACCTGGTGATAATACAAAATTATATTTTGTCCAAAGGTTACATCAAGTTAAGACAGTGATTACTGTAAATGTAAGCAAATGCATATCCTACTTCTTCTGGCTCCAATCAGGGTAAGTGACATTCATATAAATACTGGAAGAATTAAACTGCAAAAAAAATCACCACAAGGACTTTTAGCATACTTCAGTTTCTAGCCCTTCACTTCCAGATATGGATCCAGCCATAAAAGACTTGCTGCAAAGCACTCTTGAGCGAGTACCTATTTACTGGACCTCATGTGCATACAGAAGGAAGACAAAAGGCAGACTGGCATCTACTATCTTTTCAAAGATCTTTACAATTTTTTTTTAATATTTAACGGACTATTATTTCCTACAGCTAGGCTGCAGGAGAAAGGTTTTCAAATCTTTTTGGGTAACCTAGCAACAGAAGCAAAATAAGACTTCCTAAAATGGAAACAGAAAAAAAAAATTCTCTGAAATTAAGATACTCAACAGTCCTTTTTTATCTTTTTACTTTAGGTTCTATTTCCAGTTCCAAATTATCTAGTTTGTTTTTAAATCTAGGCAGATCAAAGAAGTTTTTATCATCACTTACACCACTCCTTAAGCATAAACATAACTAATATATATCTAAAAAAATGTAGACAAAAATGAGGGCTTTAAGAAGTCCTCTCAGGCTTTGAAGTCAAGCAAAACTGTTTAATTTACGTAAGCACCTCACAAAAACTGGGTTAAATTCACTCTTTCTTCCCAAAGGATTTAAAAAAGCCTCATATGTGAAAATGAGGAGGCCAAGAAAATGAAATACCTTGCTTCTCTTTTCCTGCACCTAATATCAAAACCCACTACTGGATTTTAAAACACACATAGTTAAGAGACTTGAGTACACAATTAAATTTGTGAAATAACAATTGTTTGTTTATGTAACAACTGTTTAGAAATCAATGCAGCCATGGATTTTGAAACTTTTTAATGTCACTGAGTATAAGCTTATGTGAGTATAAGCTATAAGCACAATTTAAGCACCTAAAAGATCCTTTTTTATTACATAATTAAAAATAGACTTTTCTGTATTATCTCGCTATGGAACTTGTGTTAAACATGACAATGAATAGTCCTATACTTCATGCCCCCCATTCTAGAGCAGGCATTGTAATGATACTTCCTCTTCACACTTTCCCAGAAGGAGAATTCACCAGATCCCACTAGATCTTGAGGCCATATTTTTTCTCTCTCCTGAAACCTCCATTTTCTTAGTAATCCTACTCCTGAGGAGTAACAGCAGGCAAGCTTTCAGGACATTTTCTGTGACTGAAATCTACAAGATGAAACCACACACACTCAGAGAACTGTAAAAATTGCCTCTGTGACCTGAGTTACAGTCTCTTAATTGTAGCTAGAACTGAAATCAGGTACTGAGTTCTAACCCCTCAATAGCAGATACAAGCAATACAAATCAATTTCACACTGTGAAAGCATGAATGAAATCCACTGCATGCAGAGCAGCAAAGGCAGACTGCTGGGCAACAGGCACCAACCTGCAACAGCCTGCTCCATCTTGTAGGTCTGCTCAGGTGATTGCAGTGCTCAACACTGAGTGTCTGTCACATTTTAAAAAATCTGCTTTTTGCTAAATAATTTCTCCTTGTCCCCATTCCCCCCCTTAATACTAACTGTTCAATTCACCAGAAATATGTCTAGCGCATATTATGCTTTTACAACTAAACGAATATTCTTGTATTTACTTACATGTATGTGACTCATAAATGACTACGAATTACATTTTTGGAGAATCCAGAATTGGACAAAAACTGCACACTCCCACATCTGGGTCACTCTTAAGAAGTCTTGAATTCTGCACAAACTTAATCTTTTCTTTTCTTTCCCTTAGGAAAATATCTCAGGAGCAGCTCAGAGGCAGCATGCTGTGTACTGAGCACCAAGGCTTTTTTATAGTCATAGAAACATCCCATGGGAGACATACTGAAAACATCAGTCACTGCATCAATTATCATTTCATTACTATGTTATCTCTTAAAATGCCAAATATTTGACAGCTGTAGGTACCTGTAATACTACAGCTGTTACATTCTTGTCAACTGCAAACAACAACTTTGACTTCCACAGTGTGCGTGTGGGGACTGTGTGCTGTTTTCCTGCTGCCCTGTGGGGCAGGCTGTGCTTTTGCTACATCATCTTTTCCATTTAATAATTCTATAGCTTGCAAGTATGGCCGTATGAGATGTAAACCACTGAGCAAAGTTCTGCAGTAAAATGCATTTAGGACTCTTGTCCCTAATCTGATAGTCTGACAGTCTGAAAGTATTATTTTTATGGCTAGGCCAATCTAATCAAAACAGGCTAATCCAGAACTTTTGTACTTATTTTTGAATAATATTGAGAAATGCTCTTACGTTCCTATTTTTAAAACTTTTTGGAATCAAATAATTTCAAAGCATCTCAGCCCATTATATGCATCAACCAACACCCTTAAAAATTAAATTTAAATAGGAAACATTTCTAGAACTCTAATTTTAACATTAGTGCAAGAAATGTGCAGATAAATAAGCATATTACCAACAATATGCATCTTTTAATTTCCATATCAAGTTAGATTATATACCCTGGCACGCAATCATGACAGAAGGAATCCACAAAGAGAACCAGATGCAAAATTAAGGACATTGGGCCTTTTTTACTAAATTTAGAAGGAGATCTTTGTATAAATAACCTTTGAAAAATATTCTTCTTGATCTAAAGCTTGAACCCTTCTTTGAAAAAACAACTTCAGAACAAAGGGAGACAGCACTGAACTTCAGATAATCCATGAAAGGTATATTAAAGTTCCAGGATACAGATAAATATTTGAATGTCTACACTGAAACTGAATACTATTCAAGCAGATTACATCCATACTATATTTAGTCAAGATCCTTATCCAGTCATTAAAGAGAAGTGTTAGTGTTCGCCTGAAAGCTGCTTGCTGCACTTTTGCTGCATGTCATTGAAACGTTATAGAAAAAGAATCTGTCTGAACATCCAGGTCAGACTCTTCAGCAACTGAGCCTAACCAGTGTTAGAGGAAAAGGCGCTGAATTTAGGTTTTACGCACCAGAGAAGAAAGCCTTTCCCAGAGTCCATAGAGGCTGGTCTCAACTCCCAAAAGGAGCTTTCAAGTTGGAACACATCCAGCACTCCTAAATTGCAGCTGTCTCCCAGCAGCCCTGCAAACTGTGTCACAGCAACACCAGGCTGTGTAACAAGAGCCTCCTGGCAAGCACTGCTTGGCCCTCCCGGCATGTGGCACCCAGCGCAGCATCAGGCCACTGCTGGCCCACTGACCACCACTTCTAGGCACCTACTAGCCTCAGGCTCACTCCTGTTCACACAGACCCTGGTTTTTAAGGACTCTGTATTGGTATGCTATTTTTTACATTCAATGCAATGCAGAAACTGAAATCACTAGAAGCTGTACTGTGTACTTCTAGAAATCTGTACACAGGGTTCCCAAGTCAAGGTGTTGGGGAAAAAAAACTTTTTACAATTGATGGTAACAAGGAAGAATGTCCAATTTCAATTAAATTACCCCAATATCCAAAAACGGTGTTGCAGAAAGGACTGGTGGGGGGGAGGAAGGGAGGGTATTGAATTCAATTTACAAAGACAGATTTAAGTTTTGATAACAAGCCACTCTCTCCATTTCTGTACATACACCATCATTTGCTATTTCTGCAAGAAAGGAGCTGAAAGCAAAGTCTTTGTTTTGTATGGAGTCCCAATTCACAATACCATGAACACTCCATCCTCTGCATGACAACTGCCACAGAATTGAACCAGAACCTCCTATGTGGATTTTTATGTATTTAGCCCTGTACAGTTTCAAACATTTCTAACAAAATGCTGAACATTTGAAGTCTATAAGAGCTCTGCCCATCTCCTAATGTGAAACTCAAAAGAAAAAAGTTTCACAAACGGTTTTAGTATCTTAAACACAACGTTTATTTTGCTTGCTGCACTACACAGAGGTACACGTATCAGCCTCATTCCCTTCTCTGTAAATTGGTTAATGCTTGCAAATGCTCTGACCTCCACCAGAAAGTTTTTTCTGTAGCAGTCTTCTTTCTTTCTGATAGGTTCAGATCAATTTTCTCCTCTGAATGAAGAGGCTGAACAGTAATGACATTTTTATTGCTTTAATCGATGTCAGATTGAAAAAGATACCAACACCCATCCAACAGTTAATAGGGTAGTTAATGCAATTCCCAGTCTGAATTTAAAATTAACAGTTAATAGGGAAGTGAATACAATTCCCATCTGAAGGGCAAGAGATGAGATTTTGAGTCCTCCTTACAGAGCACTCTCTGTTTTTTTAAAAACATGGTGTAAACAGGATTTTAAGTACAAACTTGAAAAAAGACGTCATATTTGATGAAGGACACAATGCAACTTACTTAAGCCTACTGTTAAAGGAATATACTGGAAATATCTGTCAACACATAGAGGCATCAACCTCCTGTGTGTATCCCAGTGTAAAGCCAAGTCCACAGCTCCTGCACCCCATGACAATGGCAAAGCAGCACAGACAATTCAGGAAGCAGTAGGGTCAAAGGTTTTGTTCGCCCCCATCACGGACCCCGTGCTTACCATGAGACATTTCACAAGCCATTTAACCTTAGTTATACCTCAGCCCTCTACAAAGAATTAATAATACTGAATTAAACTCTGTGACCTACACACCCTTGTAGAAGTTCTAAACAAAACCTTGTAAAAGTTCTAAACAAATTTGTTATGACTTATTTTTGTGAACACCACTCTACACCTCCAAACAAAGAATGATGAAAGACTTTCTTTTCATTCTGCCTAACCATTTTGATGAAACAAAAATTAGGAAGATAAATGCCAATTTATTTCCCATTTAATGCTTCACAGATTTGACGTGGTTACATTTATTTTCTTTCTGCCACTTGCCATTTCCCTTTCACCTGCAACATACAATAAACCTAACAGCAAAGACAAAACATGCTGCTGATATGAGGCATTCCACAGAATTCTCCATAGAATGCCATACTATTAATTGAATGTTGTCTTTTCTAGGATAAAATATACTTTCTTAAATGGTGGTATTTAATGCTTGGATATTGACTACAAAGACACCACTGGTTTCAACTTTGGCTTCAACACTTCCTTCCTTGAATTTCAGATGTTAGTCTCATTAAACTTTTATTTACTGATTTTTATACTATTTGATTGAGTCCTTCCAAAAGAGTTAATTTAGGTTAAACCGTAGTTAAAAAAAAAGAAGTACATTTTTGACAATAGCCTTCCTATGCAAAAATATTTTCTTTTTAATATTTTAATATTCTAATAATCTTTTGGATATACTTAATCCATAAGCATGTACTTAACAATTGGGCTTGATGATCTTAAAGGTCTTTTCCTACCAAAGTGATTCTAAGTATATTGAATTGAAAAAACAAACCCACAATGTTAACGGATACACAGAGAGTCACTTCAGCTGAATTTGAACATTCAGTAGTGAGGACTGAGCACCTCTTAAGGGGAAACAGTTTCTACTGAGGTGTATGCATCAAGAGCAGAACAGTTCCTGAATGTACCTATTCAAAAACTACCAAAACTCAGCAGATATCAAAACTGCCACACAGATCCCATGGGAGAAATTCTGTTCATTGTCAGTGACATAGTAAAGTGATACTTGCTTTGTTTGTCCTCGTTTTCAAATAAAAGTACATTAATAAATAATCAAGCCAGGAACCAGAGGGTCTGAACCCCTACGCTGGAACATACATTATCTATTAGCAAGATGATTCAGGTTCAATTGTTCCTTTTACACAGAAAAAGAAATTTAGGTTTTAAGACAGTTTCAATTTTAGTAATGAAAGATTTCATTTTTTAATATCTATTTAATATTTATTAATAATTATACTATATGCTGTCTTTATTGAAGTTGCTGCATTACAGCAATTATTATCTTCATATATGAACTCTTACATAATATTGCTGCAATTTAAACTCTGAAATTCAAATTAAATTACAATCTTTCAAATTTTTCACCCTTAGGCACTCAGTTCAACTTGAAGTATTGAGCTGTCCCTCTAAGCACAAGATGAAGGTCAAACAAAGGACACTTTTCTTTCAGTAGAAATACTTAATAGTTTCTGCTCAGCTCTTTTATCTTTAATGAATAGCTGACTGATAAGGTAAAAAGACAGGCAACACAGATAAACCTGTCAACTCAGAACAAAAATTTCTGTTCACTGCCACCTTTTGTAGATAAGGCAGAAACATTATTTTAGAATACACAGTAGATCAGCTATGATTTACCATCCTGTGAATCATCATGAAAGCAGCCTCATCTACATAATCATTTAAATATACGTATTTTTGTAACATACCTCTGTGCAATGGTTGAGGCATGGTTAAAATCTGGATAAGCAAAAGGGATGAGACATCTCTGTAAAGCACAGGAACTTCTGGCAGTTCTTCACTTACCAGCCTGGAAAAAAAACCAAAAGAAAATCACTTCTGATACTATAAACCCATTTTCATATTTTATTTTGTATTTATTTTAAATAGTATTACATTTGATATCAAGCTCACAGAAGCCTAATACCTGACAGTTTGCTAACTGATCTCAATTTTAAAACTGATCTCAATTTAAAAATTTAATGTTACTCATGTAATAACTCGTGAGGAAATTACCATTTGGGTACCTGATTCTGTTGAAGTGTTTTAATACGTTCAAAACTGCCTGAACTCATTATGTCTATGTAGACAGTCAAGGAATATTCAAACAATCAAACTGGTTTCCAAAGCATGGCATTTCACAAGTATACATATATCCATGCTGTAACAGTAACAAATCCTCAAATTACATTTAGTGTTACAGCAAATGCTCGTATTGGAAAACAGAGACCTTAGAAAAGCTATTGCTTTCGTTCATGTAAAGAAATGAAGGCTCAAGCAGCCATGACAGGTGGGATTACACAATTATGCAAAGACACACAGTCTTTATTAACCCCCCGGGATGTCTAGAAGGACAGCAAACAAGCACAGCAAACTTTTTCAACTATCCAGATTTACTGACATAACATCAACTTGTAGTCTTGTACTTAAAAGCAGAAAATGCTTGCAGATAGGAGGTCATTTCTAGCTTTGTGTAGCAATATTCAACGGAATTCCAACCAACAGTATTCTTCAGGTTCAACAGCTGAGTCAAACAGCAAAAAAATCAAATGGTGAAAAATCATTCTTCCAGCTTTTAACTGCTATGGAGCGTGATGGAGATCTCAGGCAGGAGCAGCTTGAGATAAAACGCAACACACGCTCCCCTGTCAGCCTTCCCCTTCTGCAACACACGCAGATGCAAAGAGCTGAGTGGGTTCTTACTGCCCTTGGCAAGCAGTGGTGATGCTGCTAATCCGTGCTGCAGGAGCTACACTGTAAAGTCCTGGTGTCACTGACCCTGAATCTCCCATGCAAAACAGAGTCCTCTATGAATGGACACCAGTGTTGCAAAGGAACAAACTGAGCTCTTGCAGACCGTGTACTTGAAAAGGCTGCCCATATGTGGTGGGATGTGGATGCAGGCACAGTATCTTTGGTGTCCTCTAACAGGATTCAACCAGTTTATCATCTCTGAGGCCCATAAACATGGTCCTGCTTTTGGAAGGAGACTACATAGCTACTGATTTCCTGAAAACTCAGGCATCTCTCTACAGAAGGCACTGCCAGGAGTCATCTGTGATATGAGTTTTAACACACGGAAGCAGTCATACATGAGGAGGATTAAAAGAACACTTATGGTCACATGGCTGACTGGTCTTGTAAAATGAAGTGACAGAAAACATGGTCTAACTGGTCCTTTTGAATTAATGAACCTAGACAGCTACAGAATAAACACCATCTATAACCCTTTTGCTATAATCAATCATTTAATAAAATTATTGCTTCAAAGAACTGTAATATATATACAAATAAATGTAAATATACATATTTTTATATGTGAGCCTCCTAAACAAAACCCAAATATTCTAAAACTCAGTATATTAAATTCTAAAGAAGACAAAGGTGGCAAAAATTTGTATTGCACTACCAGGCTTCATTTCCAAAATTATACAGGCCATGAAGATATTCATCTCACTATGTCTCTCCAATTCTACTTTTACCTACAGCTAGTTCTACTTTATGATCCATGAAACTGAATTTTAAAATAACCCTCATTGTGTAATGACTTTAAAACCATGGACATCCCTTAAATTACTTCTCATATTTAATTCTTAATTTATATATAAAGCTAGGAAAAGTTTAATTTGAAATAACATTAAAAAAAAATCTTACTCCCTCTGGTCACATTTAGCTGAACACCTCTGACAGACGTATCAATGTTGTTTAATAGTCATGTAACAATTAGGTCAAATACCAGTTCTGTCAAAATTAGTAAATATATATACAGAATACCATGACTGACGGGCAACATCACACATAGATGAACTCATTTGCACATGCAGGACCAACTGAATTCTTTTCTAATTTATTCAGTTCATAAGAATTGAGAAGCAAAGCTACATTAACTGTCAGGGGTTTAGATAAGCTGCTTTTGCTTACATCAAGTGCTACAGCACATGAAGCACTTAAAAACTGCTCTGTCATTTGTTAAGAGCCTCAGCAACTTCTTCATTATGACAATAAAACTGAATTTACAAAATGTGTTTAGAGATGTGTTTTATGGAAATTGTCCATTCTGTTATCCCCAATGCATATATGAAAGCTTGACAAATCTGACTACAAAAACTTGTGCCACAGAAGCACTTTATAAAAAGAAAGCAAGTACAACTGCAAATGGGACCAAAGTAATACAAAATAATTAAAATGTGTAACAGTTGCATGCTGTATCAATTTTAAAAAGGGAGGTGGTGTTGAAAATAAACTACACAGCGCAATATGAACACGTCCTAAAATGAAAAATGCCGAGCTCAGCTTTATCTATGAAGCTGACCTCTCCTCCAGCCCAAGGTAACTGGGCTGCACCTTTCTCTGTGCCAACACCAGGGCTGCCTATCACCTGACAGCTGAGAAACTCTGCCTCTATATTCTGCATCCTCCTCCTGAGAGATGTTATGCATTGTAATCTGAAATAAGCAGCATTTTGCTTATGGGGGTTCCTTATATTTATGCTCCCCATTCCCTCTTCTCTCAACCAGAGCTGCTTAAAAATTTCTGCTTGATGCTAACTCCAACTAATTATAATGGTAGAAATTCAATAAGTGAAGTAAAAGTTTTGAGCCTCACACCTTTTGAACTGTCAGACACAGAAAATTTGAGACACAGGGATACAGGTACACCTAAACAAAGGCTTCATCGACTAGAGCAAACTTTTATTTTCTTCAGAATTTGCAGGATAAGAAGTAAAGCCCACAAATCCCAGACGGCAGAAAGGTCAAACGAATACACAGCTTCTGATGTTCACTGCAAGAAAGCAGAATTCTACTATTCATTCTGGCTGCACTTTAGGATATAATCCCAATTTCATATTTGCTCTTCATTGTGTCATAGCAGATTTTACCGCAGGTCAGTTTCTCATACATTCACTGACAGTACTAACACTGGGCATCTCCCATTCTCTTTTATCTCGGTGCCCCCAGTGGTCCCTTGTCACCCATTCCCAAACTCATTCATTTTAACCTTTTAAAACATGGATTCGTTGCTTGACTTTGTTCATGCAGCCTGCCCAAGTTACATCAGCTCAGCCAAAGAAGATGGTGAGCTGTGGTGCAGGGGAAGGAAGAAACGGCCACGAGCAAATACTCCCAAAGCTAGCACTACTGTCAAAACCTATGTACTATACCATATATCCTGAGAGACAGCTGTTTCAGGCAGGATTTTCTTGTATGGAATAGATCACATAAGTCCTGTTGCATCACGTGTATGTATAGACCACCTCTTGCATAAACCTTAACTAAACCCCACTATCCCACCATCCTACTCTCTCTGTCTCAGAGTATCTTCATAAAAACAGTGTGTTTTTTCCCCATTTCACAACAGTTTCTGTGATGCAGATGTGACTTAAGAGGTTCCTACGCACAGTTGCTCAATCCTATCCCTGAGATGCAGTTTGTTGCCCCAGTATGACACTATAAACAATCTCTGAGGTGATCTAGCTTAGAATGAAACATCAGCGAAACACGGCAGTAAAAATAACTCAGCATTTCAGTTTATCATGCAGTTCCTCCCCCAAGTGCTTCTACTGCAAAGATCCTTAATGTTTTACCAATTCATTCTTTGCTGACATATTCTGTCTGTCAAAACAGACACAAAAATTTCAACTTTCATAGAGATTTAAATTTTAAAAATGTATATCCTTTCATTTCATGTTTGTTGTTCCTGAAACTGTGGCTATTTGGACTAGTCCATTAAATTCACATCTGGGTTTAGTAATTATTGCCTCCAGCTGCTCCTTGCCTGCCCCCTGCCAGAAGCTATTATTTCCCCTTTGTACCACAATAATTGTTTATTTGATCACCATTGAAACCAGATCTGTCCCTAGATGAATTTGCTTAAGTACAGCCTATAGGACCAAGTGTACATTGAATTTTGCAACACAAACTGCACAGGAGAAATAATCCACTGAACCATTCCCAGTTCACCAAACTTAGTTTTTTCTTTTTCCTCCTCATCTTCCAAATAGCTCACATTATTTAAGCCCTTATTCATAGGGTATCTTCTTGCTCGGGATTTCCTTTTTTCTACTTTACCTTGCTGCAGCTGCATGAGCTTCTTCCTATCTTTCCTTTCAGTTGCCATTTTCAGCTACAAGGAGATCCAAATACAATTGTAGAAGACACCGGACAAAACCAGTGGTTTTGGGAAGTATAGTGAAGCAATTGTGTCAGACTCTTTACAAGTTACTTTGATCAGTTTTCCCAGACATATGAAATCTAAGGCATTATTTATGAAGAATGACAGCTGAATTGTAGAAAACTAAGATAAAAATTGTGGGTTTTACATCTGGGTAGTTTTACTTGTAAATACTTATGTATATTTAAAGAAAATAGCTATAATTAAATGAGGGTGAGAAGATAATGTAATGGCACTTGCATTCCACAGATTTTTGCATGTGTGGGGGTTTATTTTCTTTCAATTTTCAAAATCATCCTTTTAAATAAATGACAATTAAACTAGCTTCTCTGGAAAACTGCTTTCAACTCAAATAATAATTTAAAGTGAAAATTAAATAGAAAAAGATGGCATATTGGTTTGAAGTTATTTTGCTTCTGTGACTTCCCTAAAGTTAAATTGTTTGGAATCACAGTAATACAGCCAGACAATACAGATCTTTTCCTCTCACTGACTTTTTTTTTTCTACAACTCTTTGCTTGAAGTTTCATGTGCAGGTCAGGCTGATGATTTAGATGACTTGCTTAACTTCAAAGTGGCAGAATGCCAGCCACATCTAAAATCTGCAGTGATTATTTCTCCACCATCCTCTTAAGCTTCTTCAGTTTTCAGCAGTGTGTCACCTTCTAATTGCTCTGAGCACTCTTTCCTGTACCCAAAAAAATTTGCTATTCCGCATTTCTCAAAAGGCTGTGTGACTCTAAGAAGTGTGCAATCAGATCATACCCACCAATCCTATGAATGCCATCTTCAAGTGAAACTACCACTTCAAAATTCTGCAATATAATTACAGATACTCCTTTTATGCTATAATTTATACATGAAAAACATGTCCTCAAATTGCCTCTTTTATAGCCTTCTGGTGCCTGCAGACTAAGGTAGAAAAAACATTCCAAGGAGTGAGCAAAAATATTCCAACTCGAAAGCATCTGTGCATCTCAACAGTAAATTATTTCATGGCAAAATGGATGCTATCTCAGTTGCAGCTTCCTACAAACCATTTAGGACTCTGTGCCAAAACAATATCATCAAGTCTATAAAGAAATATTGACAACCAGTGCAGAAAACACAAGAACTGCTCAAATGCACTCCCAGCATGCAACCCTTTCTGCAAAGCAAGGCATTACAGTCCTACAGTAACATTAATTTTTAAGTGATTCAAAATATTGCCTATTGAAATCTAACTTGCTGCACTTTAGCCTTGACATGACCAATGCATGGTGAATTCCATCAGGTCTGGAAGTCCCCTCTGCTAACAGCTGCTTCCAAAGCCAGCAAGCTCTTCAACAGCCAAAACAAGAAGTGCATGATCTGTCCCACAGCCATTCTGGCCACATGATCTTAATTTTGCCTCATATAAACTCAGCCAATCCTACACCATATTTATTAACCTTGTCCCACTGCTCAGTCTAGGTCAGATCTCAATCCGAATCACATGAGAAGAGACCCCCAAAGCAGTTTAAATGCATGCTGAACAGCATAGGTTTTCAAGTTATAAAATGCTTGATGTTTTGTTCTGCTAATGGTTTATAAACTAATCTGTTAATATAGTTTAATTACTCCAATAATCTCATGTTCATTGCCAAAGGAAGCCTAGTTCCAAGAGGACAAACAATAAAATCTTAAACTAGAAATGAGAACAATTGTTTTAATAGTTTTCCCAGTTTGCAGTTAGCATTGTGGCATCACTATTCTAGATCAGTTTTTGAAATTTATGATGCTTTCTACTTCAGGCTCCTAGAAACACTGACAAACACAGAACTGGATAGGCACTAAAAGGACGGTCTTTTGACGTAACTGCAAGCTACAAAATGTAGAGCTTAGAATGAAGACAATGCTTAAGGTGCTATGAGAAAAAAATCTACTGTTTTCCTCTTATGAGGAAAAATCATAATCTGCTTTTAGGCAAGAAACCTTTCTTGTCATCACGGTAGAATCTGAAAAGTGATGGGTCTTAAGTAAGGAGATGAGTCCCTGCAGAACAAAGTACATGGTTCAATTTATTATATTGTTAATCCTTGTACAACTGTGTATGTAAGGTTAATGTTTTAGAAGCAAACTCAGATAAGTAACTTGCTTAAAATAATAAGCTTGATGAAAATTTTTAGCTTAAAATTTAATTATTTCTCACATATACTATGCCTATTCACAGCTCTTAATCATTACTCAACTTTCAATAAACTATTTATCAACTTATCTCAATGTAAATTTTGTTGAGCATCCATATCAAGAACAGCAGTGCCCTATCCACTTCCCCAATACTATTCAATTTGCATGTGCTTAAGCCTGCAAGGGGTGTATTTAAACTTTAGCTCAAAAGTATTTTGAGTATTGACTGGTATTTGTCAGATTTTTACGTAAAAGAAATCGGAAAACTTAGTTTTACAAATTCATACATACAATTTTTAGATGTTAAGTCCATCAGCATACCTCACAGAGAATTTAAATTAAGACAGACAGTTACCCAAAGTCCCTCTGTAAGGATGTTTCTTTCACCAGGTAAAACTGATATTGGGTAAATTAAAATACTTGCTCTGAATTTTTATCCTGCAACGGCTGGGTTAGTTTTCTCCAGGGATTGTATGCAGAGTCTATACTGTAGAGGCGCATGTGCATGGCCAACACGTGAAACAGCTGATCTGAAAGGTGAAGAAGACAGATTGCTGAGTATTATATACAGAGATATGAACTATTTTTCATTAAATTGCCATCATATATTTTACAAGATTCTGAGAAGTCTGTCATGTCGTTCCAAATAAGCTGGTCCCTAACAAGCATATCTTTATTAAGTATTTATTTCTTTTTGGAAAAAGGATTTGAAGGTAAGTAAGATTTCAATAGGAGGCAGTGAATACATGCATATATACAGAAAAATGTTTCAGAGAAAGGCTGTTTAGAAAGCTTTGACCAGATCTCAGTTGTTTTGGTACTGCACATACTTAATTACTGGCGTTCTTTAAAAATCCTGTTTCATATGCTGTTACGTTGTTAAGGTTCCATGCTCACTTCACTTGCCTCTCCAGTTTATGCCAGAAGTGGTGATTTCCTAAACAATTCTTCTTAACAGAGACTGATATACTTTTAACTGATACACTTCTAGCTTTTATTCCTCTCTCTCACAGTTAACTTCTGTGCACAACATATTTGAAATTTAATCTAAAATTGCTACAAATTCTGGCCTATGGCAGGATCACTTCAGCTTTTCAGCTTTAAAAGGTTTATTATTCCTTCTGCCTTCCTATGGTTATTTTGTAGTAACTTTTGGACAAAAAAATCCCCAAACTAACAAACTTCTGACTACACATCAATGACACTAAAGTAGCAACAGTATTTATTATGTCAGAAATTTGTCCGTACAACCTGCAGGCAGAGTTTGCTGATATCCATAATTTCAAAACCCTCTGTACTTCCACTTGATCAAAAATATCATTTGCAAAACACTTGCAGAATTTTTCAAACAGAGGATGCATAATTACTTCTGGAGATTTACTGCAGTATTTTATATTAAACTGCACATTTTTCACTTATCTATGAATCATATGATCAACACAGATAAAGACAATATCCAACCCTTTTTCCCATTAAGCAACCCAAGAAGGCAAGCACCATTTAGGTCAACAGCATTTTCAGAGATGTACATGCAATAAAACGCACAGAATAGTTTGAATTGGAAGGGACCTCTAAAGGCCATCTAGTCCAAGCCCCCTGCAATGCGCAGGAGTATCTTCAACTAGGTCAGGGACTATTAGGGATTCAGACTTTACATTTTTTCAATGAATCTTTTTTTATTGTCATAGGTTTATACCTAATAAAATAATTAAAGCATCATTTCCCACAATTTTGCTTGCTTTTTTCTTCCTGTCACACTATATGTTGCTATTTGGTGTCATGCTTTTCTCCTGTTCAATTTTCTAGGACCCTGCTTCCTTTCTCCCTTTCATTTTAACTTTTCTCCTTGATCCTGACATCATCTTTCCTCTCCACCCCTTATTCTTTCAATTGATCCCTTTGCATCTTTCTCTCTAAATCTCTCCCTCTCTTTACAACCCACTTGCTCAACCTACACACTCACAGGTCCTCTTTTTCAAGTAGAAATAGCAGCTATTAATTTATTTTCCATAAATAGACAATTACTCAGAGGTACGCAATGGCCAAAAGAGTCGCATGATGAAATCAGCTGACTGCCAGAGCCTGAGGGCTGTAATTAGTTCCTGGGGTTTGTAAAATAATTGGAGCTGTAGATGGCATTGGAATTGATAGCTGCCACCTGCTTTCTGAATAAAAACAGTCAATGAGGACAAAATAAGTCATCTCTTCTCCTGGCAAGAGATTCTTAGCAAAACACTGCTTTGCTGATAAAGTTCAAAATTCTGAAAGTGTACTTATATTTCATCAAAATAATAAAAAAAACCCTCAAACATGGTTTTATTTGGAATTAAACCCATGAAAATATCTGTTCCTTCCCTCCTGCCTGTTCACTAAAATCAACACTTTTTTCCCTCAACTGCTCCTTGCTTTAAACAGAAATGGGCAACTATGCAAAATGAAAAAAAAATAAATTGAAAATTGTTCAGAGTAATTAATTAATCCCTTGTTCCTTTAACAGCTATTCTCCCGAGCTTTTACTAATACAAAATTAGGCAGGCAAGCATCAAATGCTAGTACTGGAGAATTTATTTGGGACCTCCACGTGTGTAACCTTTATGGAATCGAAGCACATTCTAACAGGGACTGGATCTGCCCAGGAAAATGCAGTTCAGCAGCCGTGTAAGACAGCAGTTTGTCTGCGATGAAGGCCGCGCGGCTGCTTTGCAGGGCAGCACGCCCAGCGCCCGGAGGCAGAGCCCGGCCCCAGGTAAGAGCCCGTGGTCACCCCGGCCCTCGGGGCTCTGCCGGGAGCGCCGCAGCCCCACCCGGCGGCTCCGCCGCGCCCGGCCCAGCTCCGGCCAGAGGCACACAGCCAGCTTTATTTCTCTTTTACACCACGGTCACTCCAGCTGCTTTACTTACCATTTACTATGACTATGAAATACTGGAGAAAGCCAAGGAAAACAGCAAAGTACTGGAAAGCAAGGACTTGCAACTTGTTTGTGCACCAAGTGCTTGGTGCTGCACCACGTCCTTAGGCCTGAGGGACTGGCAGAAACCTCCCGCGGGCCAAAGGAATACCCGAGGGCTTGTCCTGTGTATTTGTGGAATGCATAATTCCAAAACATAAGCATAAAAATACAGAGTGCCCTCCCATTTTCTTTCAACCTACTTGGAACCTTTAAAATACACGTAATTATTGTTTTTAAACAAGTAGCAGCAAAATATTACCATGACAATGACCCACAAACATCAGTCTTGTGAGGAGTGGAAGGAAGGCCATAACCTCACCAGGTATCCCAAACCTCTGTGTCCCTCACAGTCCATCTAACAGCCGAGTCCCTTCAGGAGAGCCCACCCTTGTAAGGGGGAAATGCAGGACCTGGTTGTAGCTCAGAGTCAACAAAAGATCATTCTTAACCAAATTTTGTAGGAAGAATATTAATTTTAGAAAGCCCAGCAGCAACAAAATATGAAAAAATTTGAATATGATCCTCCTCTTCTAATAACTCTGTAAACAGGCTGCATCCCAGTAATTTGAACAAATATAAAAATCACACAATTTGGATGCACAATTTAACGTCTTGCTGCAAGTCATCAGGGGCTGGCAGTATTCCAAAATGTAGACATTTGAGTGAGCAAGATTACTACTGTTTTAAAACATGTTCACAGACTCAAGTATTACCTACACTGACACACTGCTGTCACAACTCTCTCAACTCATGTCTATGTTTTCATAGAATAACGTAAAGCTTAAATAACACTTCATAGAATCATCTAGATTAGCGGTCAGAATTAGCTTTCAGTCATGTTAGTGTTCCTAAATCCATTTCTGAAAATGATGAAAATAACTCTATTGTTATTTTGTAATTTTCACTGCTGTTCTTAGTAGATTGTTTTCAACTCTACCTTTATGAACTCAACTTCTTGGAGTTAACCTATTGTGAGAGGGGAGCAATAAATTCAATTGGAATCTGTACTTTCAAAAGAGAAGCTCAATAGATAAGACACTGTCTTTGCCCTGGGACTGAAGCTATAAGAGGAAGCATTATAATATTGCTCCTCTCACAAACCCCAAAGATAATGAGTATTTTGTCTATATATCCACACTGCACCAACACCTGCAGCTGCATTCTTTACTGTTCTTAATATTAAGCGCACTCATTTTACAGATGTTGACAAAGTTCTTAAAAATACTCTGCTATGTCATAGCACAAAAAGCAGGAGTCTACAAAGGCAATTTCACAGCCCTTTTCAGGTTTAGTGTGATATGCACAGCACAAAAGAAGACTAAATTCAGGACATGAAAAGATAGTGATTTTAGGTAGAAATTCTAAAAATGCTGTGCTCAATTGACAAAAATGAGTGATTCAGGAAGTTGCATGCAGATGTAAGTTTTGGTCTCACTCATACTCTTGGTTTGGTCTTTGCCAAAGTGATCCCAAATTTCTACGTAAGTTTTGCTGCCTTTTTTTCTACTTGTTTTTTTCTGGTCTCTTGACTGTAAAGTAAACACCCAGATTACCAGAGTTCAAATCAAATGATGTTTTCTGTTATTAATTCCAGTTCCAAAATGCATAGAAATGTGCTGTCATAATGAAAACTAAGGAATTACGTCACCTCGTATTGCTTGCAACAGTCTAGATAATGTGTTTATACCCCAGTCTCTATTTTAGGACATATACTGCTGTCATGGAATTTTCTGTCTTGATCCAGATTTCTTTTTTTACATTCCCTAAATTAGTATTCATATTTACAATGTGAAAACATCACACAGTGACACAGCAGTTCACTGCAGGTGGAATTGAAAACATCCTTGTCTGAACTGTGAAGATCCTACCAGACCAGGAACACTTCTCCCTACTTCTCCCAAAGTTTCCTGGGACTATCAAGAAGAATGTAGATTATAACAAAAACCACTCGATACAACCAGATGGGACTTGATTGTCAATAAGGATATTGAGAAATATTTTTCTCCTGGTAGAGATTTACATAGTCCACTTAGCAACAGAAGCTGCAAAGACCTGCTGACATCTTCCCATCCATCACTGATCCAGTAGACTTGAATCAGTAAAATAAATGTGAAGGTCAGAAAAAGCCTTTTAAGGCATTAAGACTGGACAGTCTTTACAAAATCTCTTACATCTTTACTAAGTCTTAATTGCTGATGAAGCAGCTAATTATCCTCAACACCAAACTCACCAGTGTATGACATCAACTTTAGCAACAGAATTCTAACAGTACCTATCTTTGCTTCTCCCACACTAGATATTAGCGGCATACCAAGTGTTTTAGAAAATACTTAGGATCACCTGCTGGTGAGAAAAGCTGCCTTTTCCAAGTTAGCATGAATGGGCACCAAGGATTTTCAGACTGACAGCTCCTAACTGAAAAAAACTCCAAACAAGCAAACAAATCCAAAAACCCAAACCCCGCAACACCAAAAAGCCCAACCAACCACAGAAACACTCTGTAGCAGGTCATTCCTGAAAACTTCTTTTATTCTTTCTATTTTTAGTGGCTGCAGAGAGCTGCATAGGACTCTGCAACCATGTCCACGTTAACAATTACAGGAAAGAGCTGCAACTCAGTCTTGCAAATCATAAAAGAATTAGGTTTTCCTCCCTACAGGAATGACCAATACTAAGTGGCTTCCAAGTGTCACTGTCCATATTGATAAAATGGAGAGACAGCCATTACTTTCAACATGGTTGAAAAATTCGATACAGAAGGATCATGAAGAGAAACAATGAGTTTCTATGCTCACAAAAACACTAAAAGCACTGATTAAACTGATACTAACATCATAATAAAGATAAAGGCTTCAAAAGAATGAGAAAAAGAAAACCAAAACAAACCAACCAACCAAAACAACTCCCATGGAGCAATATTGTTTCTCAATGTTTAGAGCCATAGCAGAAGTTACAAAATGGATGGACGTTCTATTTAAGAAGAGTTTAAGCAACTCTTAAACAATTTTTTGATGTCCAGTTGTAAATAATGTCCTTTCCAATTATTGCAGTTGATGCTGCAATGCCAGACTGCTATTTGTGGGAAGCATAAGGATAAGGAGCTCATTTACACAGAAACTGAAGCCAGAGGACAAGAGGATAAAATATTTAATCTTTCCCCAAACCCTAATCTTATCCTTCTCACAAAGGGGAAGAAGGAATAAATTTAAAAAAAAAACAAAAAAAAACCAAAAAACAGACAGAAAGAAAGAAAAGTACTATTTAAAAGTTAAAAAAGGAAGATAATTCATTTATAGGTAACTTTAAAATTTTGTGGAACTGTCCATCAACTACTGCAAGATTACTGGAGTATGAATAGCAAAGAAAAACATATCTACACAAGCTAAAGAGAGGTCACAGAATCAGAGAATGCTTAGGGTTGGAATGGACCTTAAAGATCATCTAGTCCCAACACCCCCCAGACCCCTGCCATGGGCCAGGTTGCACAAGGCCTTAAATAAAAACTGTACAGAGAAATCATAATTATTCAGCCTTAATGCTGTGTTTTGACCCTGTTCTATAAATATGGAACAATAAAGAGCTACACAAATCTATTACACTTTCTAAAAAGAGAAATAAGACCTTACAGTTGTTATAATTTTCCCTAAACCCAAGAGAATTTGTAAGGCCATAGACTCTAAAACTGTAGTGTAGTCCTTCAAATAGGACTTGATTTTTAACTAACAAGTAATAGGATCCTATTTGCATTTTTTGGTTGCACACGCATACAAAACTTTAAGCTTTAAAATGGCAATTTTGCAGGCAAATTTTCTTCTCACCATTCTTCTCACACAGACTTGGTCACTGATACTAAAAGCTACATTAATCATTCTTAATTTTACTTCCCAAGAGCAGCTGCCCTCATGGTGCAATCCACTAAAACAGTGCTTGACCTATTTGTTCCCACCATCTTCCCTGATGTTTGCTGCTGTAACAGCTCACCTGGGACAACATATTTTATTTTCCACAATATCTAATCACGAAACTTCACAGCTGTTACAAGACTACTACAGAGTAGTATGCTTAATCACAAAAGAAACCCCTCAGTATCTCACACAGAGAAAAAGCAAAACCAGGTTATGTTTTAGATTACTTCTGCTGAACCTGACATGAATGACGTTTAAAAACAAAAGCAATTTCAATACTGTGCAAGGAAGACTTCAACAGAACAGTACTCAAGTTCTAGATAGGGTATGGATTTTAAAAATCATTCTTTCCTCACTGGATAAGACAATGAAGAAGTTGAAGGTACATTTTAAATGAAACTTCAAAAACAGGATTACTCTTGGAAAAATAAATTACTATGGAAGGATGATAAAATATACTTCAGAACCTGAATCTACAGAACTGTAATTTTTCAGAATTTAAATGCAAGGATATGCAAGGGGCAATGAAGGAAACACACAATTATATAATGGCTTAGTGAAAACAAACCCTGCTATATATATAAAGCTAACTCTGCTCCCACTAGTCATACTTAGCCTAATGTCCAAACTTAAATATAATAATAATAATAAATGGAAATACTGTACAGGTCTGTTCTAGGAGAACCCCATTACCTTACATTAAAAAACAAGTCTGTTATAATGCAAGATTAAATATGACTAACTTGCTAACAATTTTACAAAGAACCAATACAGAACATAAACAACATGTGAACATTTTAACAATAAATAGATGACATTCACCTCTCTGTGCTGTGTAACCCAACAACACATTCATATGCATAGTGCCTTTACCTGGAAGGCCTTGAATGTTCCTGGAGTGAAAGATAAATATTAAAAACACTAATATGACTAACTTAGATGTAAATAAGAAAATTTACCATTCTGCCCAAAAGTGTGGAAAAAACCAAGTGCATTGTGGTAAGATGATGTCCATACCCCTTTATCAGAAATGTGACTATAATCCTTTTAGCAACCGCTAAAGGAAAAAGCACGAGTACAACACACTTGAAGTTACACAGCAGTTTAAGAAAGGAACAGAAAAATGTAATTGTAAACAAAATGCAAAGTATTGTAAGTAGAAAAAGAAAATAAAATCAAGGTATGTTATCAGGTTGAAAAAAATCATCAATATGCTTTTCAATCAATGTTCTAGCAATTTCAGATTAAACCCCTGTGTGCAAGTACACTTAAACAGTGAAATCACGTCATGGGGAAAAAAATTTCTTCTCCCTACATATAGACACAGTTCTGAATACAAAGGGGATAATCTTTAAGGTCCCTTCCAACCCAAGCCTCTCTGTGATTCTGTGAAAACAAAGTTTTCCTTACTGGGCTATTGCACTTTACATACAGACAATTAATGTACAGTTTCACAGTGGATTTGCAACCAAGAAAGATGTATTTTAGGAACATTTTGTATTTTGTAAACTAGCACATATTTTTAAAGCAACAGTTGATGTAATCTTAAAGCTTCTCTTTAACAAGACAATTTCTTGTACTTCTCATGTGTGAGAAGGATCTCTAATTTTTGATAAGTTTAGTAAGTTTAGTTTGTTCCAGTAATCTATTTTGATGAACAGGAAAACTGGTTCATTTTCTGAGACATTCAGAGCCAATGGCAAGATACTAAAAAGGCTGGAAAAATAGGCAAGTATGATATATGAATTTAAAAAGGACTTAAAATTGTCATGCCTAGCTGAAGTATCCATCCAGCATAAGACAATTCTCCAGTGGAAATCATCCTCCACATATCATTTCCAATATCGTAATTCTCCAAAAAGAAATTTCTCCAGCGATTAAAGTATTTTCCATGCATTTCAAGGCTTCAGAAATATGTATTAAAATTCCTGACAAATCTTTTCACTGTCAGCAAAAGGTATGTTTTCTTGCAAAGTCAGGTCCCAAGTATGTAAGAGTCCTTCTTTATGCAAGAGGACGTTGAGGGGATGGTGTGGTAAGAATAAGAAAATTAAATAATGTATTATACAAACCACCTAGTGTCAGCTACCAGGCCTTAGCTTGGCGGCATTTTTTTCTTTCTTTCTTTTTTCTTCAAGTAACCCCAAAGAAAGAAAAATCACTTTGAGGTAGTTTCTCCCTTTGTATCAACTGATGTAGTTCAAATAGCAACAGTGAAGCTACAGAGATGTACACAAAAGAAGCTGCCCACCAATCCAGTGGTTCAAGCACTCTGCAAAATCACACTCCTCCAGCACATAATGTCATTAGTTGGTGATGAAGCACCATCAGAAAACCTGTTATCTTTTAGATCTATTTATCTGTCTAGCTACCTTTTAAATAGGTACATGTAACAAAAGTTTGATGAGATGTCAAACATTTCACAGTGTTTTAATGAATGTGTTTCATTCTACTTTTATCTTAAAAAAGTAAATCACGCATAAAAACAGATTTTTGCAAAATCTCCTGATTTTGCAAAACTATCAATGAGATAAAAACATGATCTTGCAGATTACTGGCCACTTCCCTGCATACATTCTTCTAAACTCTAAAATGTCAAGAAATTTCATGACCAGTAAAGCCACGTGAAAGCAAGGATACACTATCATTATGTGTAACATCATTGTAAATTTTTTCACTTTCAAAAATTTTTCAATTTTAAGCTGAAATCTCCACCCTAACCTGGTTCATCATGTTCTTCCAAATACATGCCTGTGAAATGAGTAACATATTAGTAAGAAGCTAAAATTCAGGGAGAAAGTGTCCATCTTACTAGGTGAGCGCGCAATTAAAAATACCTTGTAATCCAAGTATAAATTATCTGCAGAACCTTAGTTTAATGAATGCTTCAAATTTGCACACAGTGATCTAGAGATGTTCTTTTAACACATGCACTTTACAGGTACTTTGGCCCGCTGAGAAAGGAGGGTAATGATGGTGGGGAAAGACAATGTGCAGTATGGTTTAAAACCACTTTTCAAAATAACAACACATGAAATTACTTGAACTACATTTCGTGGCAGTAACAGAAGGCTTTTGTCCTAGAGGGAATACGGACAGCACAGCACCTGGTGAGATTTCTTTGGTGGCTTGTCACCTCAAATGATGAGGACAGCATCCCCCACAAACTGTGTACCAAAAGGCAGAGGTGGGCCTAAGCTTTCTTTTTTCCTACAGAATCTGCTGCTATTGCTACGTAAGCTTGACTTTAATAAGCATTAGTAGTAGTAGCAGTATTCTGGCAGGATTTCCAGTTTTTCCTGACAAAAGATAATGTCCATTTTTAACTGTTTATATTCCAGCAAAAGATTAAAATATTTTAAGAAAAAAATCCACTTCTGACAGTAAGAAGTTGCTTCATTTGACAATTATTATAAGTTTCAGAACAACAACAATTTGAAAATTTCTATGAAAGAAAATTTGCAAAACTCTGTGGAAGAACTAGGCAAATGAAAGACACGGGACATTGTAGCTGCATATTTCAAAGTCTGCGACCAAGTCATGAGCTATATTATCATTCAGAAAACAAACTTCTTTCCTATTGCTAGCAACAACCAGGGTGAAACAAAGCTTTCCTGCTTCACCCATAAAATACTTCTAGTGTTACTCATAAAAATGTGAACTTACTAAAAAATATTACATGGATAGTATGATAATTGATTTCTAAATAATTGTGCTCACAAGACATGAACAGCTATAATGAAGAATTTGTGCAAATTAGTTTTCAGATTTCTCTTAACAGAAACAAAAAAAAAAGACTCCTTATGGCAGGAAAAAAAGGGTTTTAAAAGGAAAAAGTTGATGCAATTTAGAAAATACCAGAAAGAACCAGACATCTTTATTCAATATTCTAATAATTTATACTGCATTTAATAACATGGAACTTACTTAAACAGGATCTTTTCCCAGCTGTGCTTGCACCTCCTGAACACAAATTTCCTCCTCGATGGACCAGCTCAAGTTCCAAATTTGTTCTGTAAGAAAAACATAACAGTATTGAATGGAACAGCATTATTCAAGCTTCTACAGACACAAATGAGTCATGAGAAACTCCCAGTATACGCTAAATAGAAGAATACAGTGAACTAATCTTTAGTGTGAAATACTGCCAAAATATACCTCAGAACAAAGCAAATTTTATCAAGATATTGCCACATATGATTTTAAGTACTATATTAAAATAGTACTGTATTGAGTTTTCAGAGAAGAATTTTTAAAATCGTTAATTCTGAGGCTTTCTTCTGTATGCACACAGAGCTCAATCAAAAGGGAATTTATGTGCAAATCTGAAAAGACAATACACAGATCGACTAACTTGCAGTCAATCATATACATCTAAAAAGTGTTCTCTTTATTGGCAGGGCTTTTGTTTCACTTTAAACAATCAGAGAGTACAATGGATATGGCATCAACTAAATATGAAAAGTCTAAATTATAATTAAAGCACTGCCCTTTATAGATAAGTTAGTTAATAAAAGCCTTGGAGGTTAATTCTGAATGAAATGCTATTCATTGCAGCTCATTAGTATGAAACAGGAGTTGTGTCACTAAATCTCTGCATGTCACACAGATGCTTTCTTTCTTAGTATTATTGTAATCTGATACGTAGGCACCAATTGTTTAGGCCAAATTTGATAATTTTGTTTAATTTTGGAATTGGATGTTTCAGTACTGCATTATCTTTTACTCTCAAGATTTGGAGCAAACAATTTATGTTATATTTTCTGAGAGCCTGTTTCAGTAAGCCAACATACATTTTTAAATTAAAATAAAGGAATATAATTCTACTATTCTGAAGTGTTGTTTTGCTAATTCAATTCAAACTGCAAATCTAATTCTAAACATATTTTGTCCTTTAATGAAAAATGCAACAATTTTAGGTTCGATATAATGTGACTGAATCCATACTAAAATCTATTCTAGAATTTCAGGCACATAATATATCCAAGATAAGAACACACCCCTGCCCCAACACACGTACATTTAAGAAGAAACTACAGAATGACTTTTATTCAAAACAAATTATTTTTAAGAATTTCAGCTTCATCAACTTGAAAGAATAATACATTTTGATATGCAGTATTAAGATATTTTCCTATGTTTTTAAAATAGCAACATTTCTGAATATTCCTATCCCTAAGTTTTGCAGCTTATGCCATCCATTTCTGAAGGAATGCTTTAATCCTCTCTACTCAGAAAAGGCAATTTAACATTGATAATGTGCCTGCTCAGAGCTCCATCTGGTTGCTGCTGATAAGGGCATCTGTGTGACAGGGGAATTTTCCACTCTTCAGGCGATTTGCAGTGCTCACTGAACTTCTGAAAATCTACCAGCAAGGAAGCAGGGACAGGGATTTCATATTACTGGACAAAATAACAACTGTAGATCAGCATGTGCTAGTTCATCATGGGAATATGAAGGAGATCAGTATGTTTTATTTCTACAAACCTTCTGATAACTAATTTGTAGAACGAAATTAATGACAGTCTTCCATTAAAATCCAAATGAGTAAAATTTAAATCAGAAAGACTATTTGAACGTTTAAGAATAATTTTCTAGATCTATAATTTTAAATTTGCCTTTCACCAAGACATATGTGCCATTTCACAAGACAAACCCGAGAGACAATTCTGAAAAATACCTCTTGCTGGTACATATGAGGTGTCATATAGTATTTTTACCATGTGGAATGTAAGAAAAGTTATTTCTGTAAACATATACTCTGTTCATCTATATGATACCAACTCTCACCTCCCACACTTCTTCATTGTCCTCAGCTCCTCAAAGGCAGCACCTTACAGCTCAGCTTTCTTGGAAATGTACGTATTAACCTTTTCCTTCAACATGTCTCTTTCAAAACATACCTGTACCTTGGCATAAAAATGCACAGTAGAGGAAGCATCTTCTGTGAAAATGAACACTTATCCTTCATAAAATATCCTACATCAGGTACAGACCTCAATCATTTTTGAAGGAGACCAGTATATCTCCTCCCTAACTGGAGCTCCCTTCTGCCTTGAGGATCTGAGTACCCTCTGCCCTTTACTGAAGAAAAGTAATGAAGAAAAATTGGGGGCATCTGATAGAAGCGTGGAACACAGAGTGGTCTCTGAAAGAATCCTTTGCTATCTCAGACTCCTCAACATAAATGAAAGAGAATGAGAAAGAAAATCTATACAAGTGTCTTTTTTTTCCTATCTAGAAATCTTAGTGTCATTCATTGGAGCAAAAAAATTTGTAGAACACTCCCTTTATCTTCCTCACTCACAGAAAAAACTCCGAGAAAGTGGATGTTGCTCAGCTGTCCAGATTCCTGATTAAAAACAGACCTATGTCATCCCTTCTTGTGGGCTTTTATTAAAGGAACATATTGGGGGTGAGAAGGGTGATTTCATATTTCTCAGAATTCATACCAGGACAGAGTAGGGGGAAGTAAACTGCAATGTTCTTTCCAGAAAGGGAATATATTTGGATGGACTTGCTCTTCCTATTGGGACAGAAGAAGCATACTAAGCACTGTAATTTTTCTCACTTCAATTTACAAACACAACACATACATGGAAAAACCCCAGATACTGAGACACAGACTGAGAAGGAAAGAACATGGCTCTTATATTAGTCTATACATAGCTGACAGAAAAACCTAAATGTTTGTTTGCACAGCCAACAAAAGCATGAAACCTACTGCTATGCAATACAGAAACAGTCCTCCAAGATATCACCACAAAGGACAGTCTTCAATGCTATGAATGTGGAACTATTAAAATTATAGGCACATGTGATTTGGGAACGACACACTACGCTAATCCCATAAATGTCAGCAAAGACCAGGAGGAATGCATATGAAAAGGGTACAAATTTAACAAGATACGAGTGTTGCAAAAGCAGGAGGTAGCCAAGGAACTGCTCTTCCAGCTGTGCATGCAAATCAGGACGCCAAGACCCAGAACACCTCTTTTGCTAGGAGAACAGACAGTGGCTAGCCCTCCCACTAGGTGGTAGAGAGTTCTTTTGTAATTTCTCTTCTCTGCTACCAGTGACATATGCCTGGGTAAGCGAAAATGAAGAAAAGCAAGTTCCCTTTTTCCTGAAGAAGAAGGAATAACCTGCAGCAACTGGCTATGTATCGTTTCACCAGTAACATTCTCATTCCAGCACGCAGTAATCCACTTCAAAGCTGGCGTTCAGCTGTAAACTAGCATCTTTTAGGACAGGAGATGATGTCATTTTCTGACTGAAAATGGAACATGACTTTTAAGAAGATTAAGAGTGTTTAATTCACCTGCAAATATATGGAGTTAATAAAAATATCATTGCATTCCAATGCTCATCTAAATGGGGGTTAAATACCAGGAAAAACTGTGTAACAGCTGCAGATGGTCTGACCAAAAACAATTAAATGCTTCAGAACACCTGGAACTAGAAGTGCTCAGAGGTTACTGGTTGGTAAGGAACACAAGGGTATCATTACCTCAAAAACAACTGGATGGAAATAAGGAAGAAACAGGTCGAATGACGGGAATAACTTACAGAAAGTAAATTACTTCAGTATGTAATTTTAATTGTGGATAGTCCATTGTTTGATTACTTAAAATTAAACATACAATAAAATCATACAAAGAAAACTCTTTCAGTTTGCAAGATTACCAGCTGATTTACATATTTCCATAAATACAAACTGTAAAGTTATATTAAAATGTCTATTTAGAAGTTTACTTTTTTAACCTATAGTTCTGATGCGATTATCAAGTAGTAGAAGCATGTAAATCTGAACTGCTGCACTGAAAGGCAAGAGAAGTTAACCACCTTGAAGCTGAACTGCCAGGTTCCCTCATAAGTGATCTTATGAGTTATAGTAACAATGCAGAAGGCTGGATCCAACACCTGAAATTCTTCAGTCATGGATAAATGGAAAATTGCTGACACCAGCCTAACTCTAAGAGGAAGAGGCCACAAGGAGTACAAGTGACATATCCTAATCTTAGTGCTCAACCACGATTTCTCTCTCCAGCAGTACAAGCAGCAATGAAATGCTGTTCTGGTTTGAGGTATTTTTTAACTCTTCAAATGAAAACAAATCTTGGGCTCGGAGTGTAAATATAAAAGTATTATAAAGATACATTTGAAATACCTTTAGCTAGCATTTTAAAAATAATATAACACTGCTCCGAGAAATGTATTTTAACACCACTTTTGTAGCTTAAATGGCATGTCAAGTTATGGTTAAAAGTAATCATACTTTTTATATGTGAAATATTAATTTTGAGTCCTTTGTATTTTTGGAAGGGTATTAAATTGTATTGATCAAACATATAATTGCTAAAAAGCTCAACATTACTTATCCTCGTATAGCATATACCACTTAAAAATATAGAATAATCCTTTAACTTGCTATGTATTAAGAATAAGAGCTCTTCTTTATTAGTTAAAGAAAGAATAGTATTAATAGACAGATAGTATTTCTTTTAATAGAATTATATAATAATCTAAGTTGGAAAAGAATTCTGGAGATTAAATGGTCTAACCTTCTGTGAAAAGCAGAACCTTAGATTTGATTACTCAGAGTCCTGCTGAGGCAAGCCTTGAATATTTCCACTGCTTATATACTGAAGACACTCAGCAATCAGAGCTTATGAAACTGCAATAAAAAAATGCTACTCAATGGCACCACTTCTATGCTTGTAGTTTCTCTGCAGTCAGCACCTTCCCTGCAGGCCTCAGTAAGTCAGAGTTTAGAAAATTATTTGCTTAATGAGTATTTCAGCTTCTTATGGGAAAACCTTGTATTACAGTAACTCTGAATAGATTAACCATTCAGAGTACCTTAACATTAATGGTACAGATGGAAGGAGGGACTGATTTTCTTGGAGACCGTATATGACACTACCAGGTCTAAAACTACAAACAAATACCACAAAGAAAATGCTGCTGGTTTCAACAATTTTTTACAAGTCTAAAGGCAACATGAAGAGAAATTCCTCATTGCTGATGTAAAAAAAAGCTCCTTCTGTGATCCTCATTTAAGTAAATAAAGCTAGTGTCTGGCATAGAGATTAAAAACACCTTGTGATTTAAAAACTAGCAATATGGCAGTGATATAGAAAAAGTCTCATTCTGCGAAAGAGAGATAGAGTGGATTTGACAATTTGGCAAAGCAAAGTAAAAAAAGAAATGCAACATAAAGTTTTGCTATATGGAAAGCAAAACCTTGAATTAAAAAGAAAACTAAACAAGCATACAACAGAGTGTTCTGCAGGTTTTGTGCCGCTGTTGCACATAATGAAAATTAACTGAGATGCACATCTTTTCATCTTGCATAATGCCTGTATGTGAAAATCAGAAAATGTAACTTCGATGTACTGAGTATTCAAAAAGTCCTTTTTGGGGAGGATGAAATATTTTTTTAATGCTTTTTTTTTAAAGAAGAAAGCTATCTAGTGACTAATACCATTAGTGAGAAACAGAAAAGAAAAAATAGAAAAAGAAAAACATACCCACCTGGCTACAGAATACATGAACAGGAAATCATTGTCAGGTGATCCAGGAGTCTTACTATAATCTGTGTACTTCTTCTGTGTGGTACTTTTTATATCTTTCATTACAGATTCCATTTCTTTACTGAGGTTGGTTTCAGACTATGAACAAAGACACAAAAAAAATTAGTTAATTTTACCTGAAGAAATGCAATAGCTGATTGTAAAGCGTATCACTTTCATATTTCTAGAACACATTTGCAGGTTATGAAAAAATATATATTAAAAGTCAGTATTCTATCTCACAGAAGTGTCAGAATATTTTGGAACATTATTCTGATTTGTTCTGAATGTGAAAACGTAACTGTTTTGTCCATCTCCTAAGCTTAAGAATCTCACTGCGCTATTTTAAAGTATATTTGCACTGTACAAGTACACAAAAACACAAAGCATCTCCATCAGGACTGGAAGGTAACAAAATTTAATATAATTTATCTTGACATTCAGAGGACCTCATGAAACATTGTAACACATGAGCATCTGCATACTGCTCTTTTAGTAAAACAAATAGTCCATACCTTATGAAGTTCTTAACAGACATTGTTTAATTAGCTTCCAGTTACAAGAATATTGTTGTTTTTTCATTGCATGGAAATTATGAATATATTTTATATTACATTACTTTGGTCTATGTAAATTACTATGGAGAAAACTGAAAATGTACTCAATAAAAAAATTGTATCAATCACATTTCGTCACAGCTTTCAACTGTTTATTTTTAGTAGGTAATGCAGTAAATGCTCTAAATATTTAAAATTTCTTGATAAGAAAACAATAGTATGTTGTCTTCCATATCAGAAGAAAATGAACTTTCCCAGGTTGCCAGGTTTCTAAGAGATCACAAATGCAATATAATGTAAAAACTGAAAGGTAGAGGCAAATTAACAAGGATCTTTCTGCCTTACACTGATGCTTACTGGGAAAGTTCCCAGCTGTTCTTGAAGATCTTCCACCTCTTGCACAAGATCTTGCATACACTTGTTACTATGACTTTGCCAAACACTTCTTTCCATGTTGTTTCCAGGATAACAAGGAAGAACACTGTTGGCAAACTGCCTACACAGGGGACAGGTAAATTCTCCTTTGTCCACTGAAAAACCCTGGAGGACTTGGTCATTCTAAAAGAAAATAAAGAAGATGTAGCTGAAATTTGCAAACTATTATAGTTTTTTTAGTTTGATATTTCAGGTGTATAGCTAAAAAAACTGAGCCTAAAAACGAAAACTGTAAAGAAAGAATAATTAGAATACTTCCCCCTTTTACTGACAAAGGTCTTAGCAACTAGAGACTGTCTTATAATCCTCCAACTCAACTAATTTTCCTGATTTTTAAGTACTCTCCATTATCAACAATATCCCCATAATAAAGTAGAAAGACTTCAGTGGAGTATTTCCAACATTTCATGCGTGTTGTCTCTTTCTGACAAATCCCATAAAGTTTGAGACTCCAAGTACAGCTGAAAAAAACCTAATCAAGCAGCCATTGGCAGCAGCATGAGAAGAACGCTGATTATTTCTTGTATCACATGAAGGATCAAAAAATGGACACAGAAGTACATGTTTGGGAAATGAGGATGTGTCCTCAGTATTCCTCTTAACTGGCAAGCAACCTTGCTTCAGCTTCATTACCTCCATCGTTTCCCATGTTGGTATCTCACTGTATTATGTAAAAATAAATGTTTTATCCAGATGAACACAGGTCTATAAAACTGTTTCAGTACTAAAAATGGTAGTAAATAGTCAAAATTATTATGCGCTCATCTAGTTACTACTAAAACATGCTAGGATCAGAAGTTCACTTAAGTAATCTAGAAATCTTAACGAATACAATTACATGGAATAACAGTTTATTTCAAGTTTAATAGAGAATCCACCAGAAAAATGACTTCAGAATTTAATGATGCAAAACATTACTTTTCCAAAATTCTGTAAAATGAGACTCTACCAAGAAAGTCCAGATTTTGCTATATTACTTTATATAATTTTTGTATTAGTTTATATTTATCTTGATGACACAATTACTGCTGCAAGCAAATTTAAATTAATATGGAAAAGAACAATTAATCATGGGATCCATGAAAGGTTGCACTCCTAGTTTATTTAGAGGTTAAGTTTCACAGTATGAGCAATGCTGATACTAAAAATACAAGGAATTGCTCACAGGTTTTCTCTGAATGGGAATAAATCAACAAAAACTACAACCACCCCCCAAACCACAAAAACAAACAAACAAAAATCACAAGCCCTCCAACACACAAACAAACAAAAAAGAAACCACCAAAAAAGCCACCAAACCAAAAACCTGAAGATATATCCTGTAAAGTAATCTTGAACAAAAATGCTGGTTCATATAAAACAAGAAGCCATTGCTTAGTCTTTATTTTTTTGCACTGGTAAATTTTGTAAAGTATTTTTCTGATATATCAGAATAACTGAAAACAAAGTACTTTTGTTAATAATGTCAAAATGCAATAAGGGATTAAGTTATTAAGTTCTTGAAACATAATAAAACCATTCTGTACATTCATACAAAACATTTGATTGATCTGAACAACATAAATCTAATTGATTTCAGTAAGAGCAGTTCAGATCCAAATAAACAAATATGATCTTCAGTTTTACTTACCCGTAAGGATTCCATGTAAGATTTGTGACAATCTATGTGTAAAGTGTGACCACAAGTTTGTACATAAACACCTCCTTCCCAGCCTATTGACACTGCTTGTAGGCAGGAACTCTAAAACAAAGCAGAAACAGCAAGAAAAAACAACAATGGTTATATATAAAGCTATAAAAGTATTTACCAAAACTTCAGTATTTACAAGATACACAGATTTTTATTTGCATGCTATCTAATTAAAAGATATCCTGAGGAAATAAAGAAAAAAAAAATCCATTTTATAAAGTGTTTATTTATGCTGACTGATGTGGCTGCCATTATGCTGTTCTTTCCAGCAAAGAGCCAAATAGTTAAATTAAACTTCTGCAGTTCTTGTCACTTAAGATAACAACTTCTTTAAGGAACCTCTTGTATTACAGCATGAAGATGGGTCTAACTCCAACAGCTGTTCCAAGAGCAGAAGTTATCCCATTTACTAGGGCAATATACTGTTCCAATAAATTTCATTCCATTTTGTAGATAACCAAAATAACAATATCACAGTTATATAATTAAACCCCAATCTGTTATTAAAATTTAGTGTAAACACTTAGGGGTTTTAATGAGTTTTTGAATAGCATCATATATATCTCATCATAATTGGAAAAGAGAACAAATACTTGTCTAGTGAGCTCAGTTTTACACTAGGTTTGTTTTGAAAACATTGGCCTTATTTGAAGACTGCACTTACAGTCCACAAGTCCAAAAAAGTTACCCCAATGGTATAATTTTTTCACAAAATACTGACCTTAAGAAACAATCACATCTGTCACACTTGTCAGGAATTCTAGAAAATTCTCTTGCAGAATATCTAACTATAATCAGTCTAAGTATTAAATCTCTGTTTCTCAAAAATTTCATACACAGACTGAAATGTACATTCTGGTTATACATTTAAAGAACAGAGAAAGATTTATGGCTACCAGAATTGGAAAACAATTTTTAGTGTAGACTCACCCTAAAATAGTCTTAAGATATGATGTAAAGTCAAGGTACCATGAATAACTCTGATAATTGCATTTTCTGAGGGTGTCCTAGCATCTCTCTTTTTTTTTTTTCTGCATATGAGCAGGAAATCAAAACAAAATTACAAATTTTATCTATGGGACATGCTCCTGTTTACCATGGCTCAACCTGTCATTCATAATGTGCTGTGAGCCTCTCAGGCCATAATATAAGAAAGACTTTCTCCTGCTGGTTCCTGCATGATTTAGTAGACTGCAGTATTAATAAGGTTGTAGGACATAGCTAAGCCCTGCAGGCCCCATGTTTCATTCGAAAATCATTATTTACTGCATGTATCTAATGAGGCTACTGAGTAGCAGTTGCAAAAAGAAGGAAATAAAACCCCAAACAACAAAACAACCCCAAAGTCTTAGCCAGAAAGGCTTTACTCTTTTACTCTTGAGCTCAGAAATAAAGGAGATTCCAAAGCAAGCCACAGGCTTGGGATGGAGCACACACATATCAAGCTATTGGTTACAGAGTACCGCGTGATTCTGAAAACAGTCCTATCAATTCAGTATATGAAATTTTATCTCCTAATCCTTAGTCATACCTCTCCATATTAAAAGTAATCACTTTCAGTGATTTTCTCCTTTAATGGGAGAGAACTCTACTCCCTGACAGAAAACATCAAATTCCACGTAAGAAAGTGCAAAAAGGAATCTCTATAGAAAGAAGTGATCTGGTTTGCTCAACCTCTATGCAGCATGTAGCTTCTGAATGGCATTTTTTGTTGATTTATTTTCTTCTAGCAGAATAAGCTAGATCATACTTCATAATTTAAAATTTTTACATCTATGTGAAATTATTCACTTGCTTCCCAAAATCTGTTAGAGGAAGGACACTTGTTGGAGAGGATACAGTTGATAAACAAAGGGACTTCTTACTGCTTAGCTCAGCTGAACAAGACACTCAAGATACTAGCAGATGTTTCCATTTTTATGTCAAAAGCAATTTAAGGATTAGTTCTTTCATGCAGAAACTTTTTTTTAGCACAGTAGTGACCTGAAAACGTGCAAGCAAAAATAGCTAATTCAACTACTGTTTGAATCAGGACTGGAATTTTTGAAAGCAGGATGCATTTGCTCATTGCATTACAGTGTATGTTAGACTAATCTGCTGATAGTGTTACTGCACAGAAAGGGAAATACCCACTTCAGTAAGATCAAGTTTTTGGTAACATTTTGCTTGGAGCTCCTTCCACTTGTAGTATGCAAACATGTAAAAGTAAAGCTCCGCTTCAGCATTACTTCAGTGTTTTTTATTACTTCAGCAGGAAAAAATATTAATTAGCTATCTGAAACACTAAATCAGTATCATCAATGTCAAAAGAAGAAAAGCTTGTCCTCATATTCTTTCTCAGCTAAAAAATCCTTTGTTAAAAAATAATTTTTTGCTTAGGTCTTCAAGAGTTTCATTTTCTAGCAAGGAAATGAATATTTGCCTTATAATAAGATGCTTTCTGAAAAGATTGACCGATTTTTAAGACTCTATCAAAACAATTATGAATTTTACTCTACATTAATCTACATAAGCAAGCTTGGCTGCAGTTGGCAAATCTTAATTATCTGTGGATGCCATTATGAAAAAGCTAGCAACTGTGTTAGAATAAAAAATGCCAGTTTTTCCACTTTAAAGCCAATATTTAAGCTTCTAAAGGCTCATTGTTTAGTTAGATATGCTGAAAAGCTGGCATCTCACCTAGGACTAGTCTATAGAAGCTAATTTAGGGTCACAGGTTCCGTATTATTCTCCCCGAGAATGATTTCTCAGAACAGTTGTGTATTATCTTAAATAGCTCTTTTAGGCACTAGCAAGGGAAGTCAAAGGCAGCACTTCCACAAAGGTCTACAATTGAACATGTCCTGCTAGGCAACAAGAATTGGCTCTCAAAATTAAGTGTGAAAAGCTGTAATTTGGCTTTGTGAAGTAATGTAAAACTCTGTTTGGAACAGCTAACAGAACTGCAAAGCAGACATTTACTACCAATTAATGTAAAATTGAACTTCAGATGTTGTGCAGAGTTGAGGATTCAGCAGAAGAGGGTGCATTCTACTGGTTTCTCCTTCCCATCCACTCATACTCCCCTTCTCTGTAGCGGCTCAGAAAACTGCTACAGATTAAAACAACCCTTTCTACTTACTTTGTGCTGCCAAAATACTTTTAACCTGATTAAGAGCAATTCTTTGACTGGGTTCTCTGAATGGCTACAAGAGAACTGGTGTTTGCTTAGACAGCAAACCCACATTTCAATTGTGTGGTCACACTGGATTGTGAAATACCTTCTTCTAGAGAATATCTGTGCAGATATTTAATGACTATGTAGCCTGTAGATATACTAGATGCCTATTGCCAAAAATATAACTGGGGAAAGCCAGACACTATTTAAAAATAAGGACCCTATCAAATGTAAACCCTTCAGAATGACTGCAACAAGAAAAAGCATTCACTAAATGTAGAAATGAAATTAGGAGAAAATTCTAAGTTGTAATTTCATTTATCTTTTCACACACAAATTTTTCTTAAGTGGTAGTCTTGTTCACACGAAATCCTTACATCTTTGAAGTATCGCTGTAGAGTTGTCAGCCTCACGTCGTGCAGCGCAGCACAGGTATCCCAGGGATAGATCTGCTCCTCCTCAGTAGTTGGGAGTCTCTTTGGCTCAGTGCTATTGCGGCATTGCCCCAACACTGTGTAAAGAAAAGCAGCAATACACAATGCAATGGGTAACAACTGGCTAAACAATTAAGAAAACAATCAGGCAATTTTGGTTTGTAACTATAATGTGCTTTGTTGATGTTACAAAGTCAAAACTTACTGAAGAATCTAAATACTGAAAGTTGTGCTTTTGCACTTGTACACGAAATATAGAAACACACACCTATATCCACAAACACTCATATCTACATGCAGACACACTGACGGCTGTTTAATTTTCTTTTCCTTTCAGTACTGATTATTCCTGCAGGTCTGTAATGCACTGCTGCATTTGCAAAAGCTAAGAGGAAGTAGGCGGGAATTAAACTGTTTGTTCTTTCCCCAAACATTTAAAAAGTCCCTAATGTGTCTCATAGAGGACCATCCACCAAAAAAGAAATAGGAAACCCTGGTTTCAGGTTCCAGACTTCACGAGACACTACAGGATTTATGCACACATGCTAAAAGCTGCAGAAACATGGCTTTTCCTACAAGCCACACATTCATACCTGAGGACGCTTGTAATAGTACAACTAGTCCTGTAGGTCTGTCTTCAGTAGAAGGGCCACTTTGTCCACAAATAACACAATCATATATTGCCTCAGAAACATGCTGTTCAGATGTAGCTACCTCCATGGCAATATCAGCATCTGGTGATTCTAAAAACAAGTAAGAAAATTTATATTAAACAGAAGTAAAGAAATCCAATTGCATCTGCATTGACGTAGTGATGAAAAAACTACAAAATCATTTCTTTAGTTTATCTACAACTAAAACATTGTCAGTTGCTTGAAACGAATCTTTCTGCTTCCAAGAAAGACACCTACAATGAAGAATGTTTTTCAATAGCCAAAATTACTCCCTGTGGAATTAAACAATTCATTCAAGTTTTGTATTAAACTTGATCTCTTTAAAACTTCTATAAAACAGAGATCTAACTTCTATTTCATCAGATATTATACTGAAAACTTTGAACATAGAGAGATGAAGGGCAATGGATATGAATCTCTAGTAAAACCAGATTTGCTCACAGCTGACTGAAACAACCACTAGAAGGAAAAAGTTAACCTGGACACCTTCGAAATAATTTAAAGACACTTAGACATGGTGAATGAAATGCGCAACTAAAACAGAATGTATTTTCTTCAATATGAAACTTGGACAATCTTTAAGAATTTGGGGTGCATTAAGAAAGCAGCCAGCTGCGATGCAGCAGATATTGAGCTTAACATTTACTGTACACAAGACATGTCAGAGATCTGTTTTCTTTATGGTCCACATTACTCCCTCCTAGGTGCACAGAAAGGTTCAAGGCTAAGGTCCAGCTCTGAAGTATCAAAGCCATTGCACTCGATATAGCTTCAATCACATGACAGTTGGTGGTGCTGATTTCAGGGCAAGCCATTAGGTTACAATCAAAGGTAAGAACTCTTTATTGGCTTGAAAGAAAAGCACCTTAGGACTAAATGATCCACTACTGACTGCTCAGGAACACATACAGTCAGCCTCTTGATCTAGAGTACGTGGGTTCTTTGTGTCTTTCCTAGAATGTAATTTTTCTGAAGGAAAACACTTCCTCCCTACCTTCAACCACACCCTTTATCTCTCTTATTAGGTAGGCTGAGGTACTGGATAGAGAATCCAAAAACCTTGAGTAGAGCAACAGTCCATGTGCAGAATTGCTTTTAGGCGAACTGCTGTCTTCTGAAAGTCTACTACAGGTTTGGCACAGAAGGCTGCTGCCATAAGGAGAGACATGTTGGGTGCCAGGCAGAATATTTCTTTGCTGTAAAAAGCTCCATGCAATGCTCTTGCTCACAGAGCTGAATCAAAATTACACTGTTTTAGTAACTACTGATTTCCCAGCCAGTTATTGAGGGTCATATGAAAATGTACCCTGATCTTCACTGACGTGCAGTTGTTAATATTGTACACATGTCTATCACCATCTAGTGGCAGCCAGAAGTACAACGAAAGAAAAAGCACAACGCATCAACTGCAAATGTCCAAAACATCCAGCAAACCTCGAAGCAAACTGTAGCACAGAAGGGAGGAAGTAAACACTAAATGCTACTTTTTATATTTAACATCACCTCATAATTGTGTAATGCACACTTATGTACACCTATGTATCACATGCAAGAAATGACAAGGACTAGAGTTTCAGCTTTCTTTTTTCTCTTTTTCTAAAATATTGCCAATACAACAGAAAACATGCATCCATTCAAAATTTTTCTGAAGTGCAGAAAGAGAATACAGTGTATCAATCTGATCTGGAAAAATTCAATGGAAGTCATCAGAATCTGCCAATATTTAATTTACAAAATACCATTCATTCATCATAAATTGCATATTTTTAACCTGAAGGAAAAAAACCCCCAGAACTTAGGATTTAAAAGGTGTTTAATACCAGTTCAATATATGCAATTTATACTTTTATTGCCTATGGGGAACAGATACATAAAAATCAGGCTGATTTAATTTTAGAACTCAATGATCAAGTGCTTCCTTCACAACTACTTAGATATAGATATAGCTAGGCTACTCTGGCAAACAATAAAATTTCAAGGAAAGTAAGTTACTAGCAGTAAGGAAGACTTCCTAATAAAATAATTTGCGCCAGAGCCATTAAAAGAAAACAAAGGGATATTGGCTAGAAATTAAAATCTCAAATAAGTAAGCATTCCAGAAAAACTGTAACCAAACAAAACCCCTCGCTTCTTTTTGAATGGACTCCGATAAACCTCAATTACTCACTTAAACTAGCTCCAAATATTTAACCCAACTGATTGCACAGAGACTTGTCCTAATGATGTCAATGTGTGTGAAGAAGGAGCCAGTGAAAAATACAAGGTAAGACACATGGTACTGGTATCAGTTCACCAAGTTTCCCTCATGGGATTTGTCTAATGTTGTAGTACACCTCATCCCCTTACAGTGGGTTCTGGAACTTTTCTTTGTCCTTGTGAATCATTTCACAAATCTGAATAAATATGAACTTTAAAACACTGAAGGAAAAAAGATTTAAACTGTGACAGAAATCCAGGGAAGAGCCAAACCCTATAGTTCCCAAGAGTTTTTTAAAAGTTAATTATTTATCTCTCTGTTTAGTTTTGTACCAATACAAGTAGAGACACAAAGTTACAAAAACCTAGCACTTCCTACCTCCTAAGAAATTACTGATCAGTCTGCTAAAATCTAGCACACTGATGTACTGCAGAACGGGTTGCTACCTGAATTTAATTTATTTTCTACTCTCCAGAGCTAAGGATGCATTCCATTATTTCCCCTACCCAGCAAAACCCCGAAACCAAAAGGGCTTTGTAAACACAGTAAATATAGTTCACAATCTCCACTGACTGTAGTCAACATTTGTCCTGCTGTACACATTGTGTCAAAGCGGCCCCTTGGTATCAAAGCAACCATTAGTATGCTAATATTCTTTGCCCTGACCCAGCATACATATTCTCAAGAGATCAGTACCTAATTTATTTTTCTATCTGGGTTCAGAAGATTGAGTGTTAGGAAATATATGTCACCTTGCATTAAAACTCTGCACTTCTTTTTAAGTCTAACTAAGGAATGTTGCATGAAGGACAAAATGACATCCTGCTAAGACACATATTGTAAGAAAGACATAAAAGATCATCTGCATACTTATCGGGATGCATTAAAAAAGTTTAAAAAATCACACTGGCCACTTCAGAGACAAGAAAACTATTGAAGAAATGAAAGATATCTTAATATTTATAATTAACAACTTAACCCATTCACAAATTTTCAATACGATAAGTAGTTCAGCAGCTAGCCTGGAATGGATCATTTGTTTTTATAAAATTAAGATAGACAGATCTTTACAAGTATCACCATAACTTGTTAAAGGTTACTATTAACCTAGAACTGGATGGTTTAGTTTTGTTCTTATCAAGTCCCTCCTGAAGGTTATGAAGGTTCAAAAATCCCTTGCACAGAGTTCCACATCTCAAGATAAACCATGGTCTCACCGTGAGGCAGTGCCCTCAAAGAGCTCAGAGGAGCTATAAACCAGCAGCAGTAACCAGGAGCCAGGAAGGCCTCTGGAGCTGAAACTAACCCCACATTTCAGAGTCTCTGGACAGTCTCCTCAGACATTTCAAGAGCTCTGTTGTTCTTAGAACACTTTTCTTGGTTTATTTTTCTCCTTTTTTGTTTATCCTGCAGTCAAATAGCTAAAGACAGCACAGTGGATGCTGTTCTATCCTAGTTCATCAACATAACTGTTTCTAAATTTCACCTAATTACTTCCAGGCAAGCTTGAATGGCAATGCAGTTCTGCAGATGTCACAGAATATAAATAGAAAGTAACAGGGGGCACAAATGGGAAGTGCTACAAAATTGGAATTTTTTTCTACAGTAACTATGTGGAAGAAAATGCCAACCTTTATTTTCAGAATCTCAGATGAATTTGTGTATTTCAATCCAAATAAATAAATTCTACTGGTAAAATGAGACCCATTTAATATTGAATAATTAACATGTAATTAGGTAACTTCCTTTTAAGCCATGTTACACTGCAGCATCCCAACAATCAAAGAGGAATACCTCAGGGCATTAACAGTGTCTCTGTGCACTTTATTAAACACTTTAGAAACTACGAAGTATATGGGTTTTAATAAAATAACCTTTAAACTTTGGCTAGTCTCCATTATTCCTATCTCTTCCTAGACACATTTATTTTCAAAATATTTCCAATCTTCTACAACTGTCAATAGAAAGGCATTATGAAGTTTTTAAGTGCTATACCCAAAACCAATTACAGTTCTCACACTTTACCATTGAATCACATCTACTTTTCATAGTTAAAGTTTTAATAGATGATGATGATGATAATATAAATTTGCGCAAATGACACCAACTGAAACAGTGACAAAACAAGGGAGCTGAGGCCTCACCATCCCTGCGTTTTTGACAGCATTATTACTGTTACAATAAGTGAAAAAAATTAAGAAATAAACCTACTGCTGAGCTTCAATATATAATAAAAGTAACAGGTAACAGACTTTGTGTGAGAAGGGAATGAACTCCTACTGATTTTAGTATGAAAGGATTTTTTTATTTTCAAACAGCTATTTCAGCACTGCTATGCTACAAGTCAGGGTAAACCTATGAATTGTGTAAGAGTAGTTTTAAATTTAATCACTCCAGAAAGACTAGTTTCAGGATTCTTACTGGGTCTTGTGCTTTAAAATTAGAGTAACAATAGTTTCTGCAACATTTTCAGTTATTTTCTGTAATGTAGAGAGACTGAATTCACAGCTAAACAAACCACTTAGATTCAACAAACTGAAGAAAATATTCCTGGCAAAAATTAATCTAGATTTTAAAACAAACCCCATGCACTATAATGGTATATGAACTTAATTTCTGCAAGTTATTTTTATGCCAGTCAGAACATAAAAGCTAGTTAATACTGGACTATAGTACTAATTCAGTGTATTTTCATAACAAAGCCTGGAATGACAACATTGAAGACACTGAAAACAGTTAGTGAAAAGGCAGAGTAATTATTAACACAATGCCTAGAATTCTATTAAGTTGTTGCCAAATGTCTTTATGTAGAATAACTTTACGAAAATGTAGTTCAGTAAGTTGATTCTATCTAGTGCTGTGCACGACCTGGTATAATTGACAACAAACACTACATTTTCTTTTGAGGCACCTGAAGTTATTAATTCTTTAAATACTAAGAAGCAAGTGATTTAAATCTTGCATGCCCAAGAACTTTTTAATGCACAGTCATAAACAAAAATACCAAGGTCTGCCTAGCTGAGAATTTAATATTACTTAACTAAAAGCCAAGTGTTCCCAGTCCTTCACAAAAATAAATGCTGTCTAATTTACTGATTTAACTACTATGATTCATCCAAAAATCAAAGCAGTTATCTTAAACATAGCTTATAAAACTTATGCATGGAAGTACTTATGCACATTTATGTATATATGCAAATTAGCTATACAGCTATTGGTAGGTATATCTATATCCATATCTATATATATATATATATACATCTGATTTCATATATAAACCCTATCAGTTTCAAAGTTGCAATATGAAGAATTCAAAATACAGGTGACTGAAGAATCAAAGTTTCCCAGTTACTTTCAATTAGCCATGACTGTATAAAAACTTAATTTTTAATAAGGAGAACTGCAAGGTTCTTCCTCCCTTCTTCCTTACTTCAACAAATAGATTACAAAGAAACAGCTACCCATTTAACAAGGTTGACTTACAAAGTTCCCAGATAAAAATTAAGTGTATTGCACACCAAACATCTTATATGCAGTGAATAATTTCATAGATTCTTAGAAAGTCTGGGTTGGACGGGATCTTAAAGATCATCAAGTTCCAACCCTCCTGCTGTGGGCAGGGACATCTTCCACTAGATCAGGTTGCTCAGAGCCCCATCCAAGATTGCTGTATCCAAAACCTTAATAAGAACAAGTGAATAAATCTCAGCAACCTATGAACTGAAGGGAATTTAACAATTTCAAAAGACAAACTTTTTCAGCAAATACAGTCATCAAAGTATTTCTAACCAATGCTGAAACCCAAATAAAAACTTCATAGCACACGGTACTTGATGGCGGGGGTGGGGGGGAGATTCGCAATTTTTCTTATCTTTCAGAAGGGCTAATTTTTAATGAAGTGGCTCAAATGACAAAAATACTTTCCATTCCTCAGTTAAACACAAACTAATCAGGATTATGCACTTCTACACAGCAAAATCTGAAAGAACCCATCCTCAAGAAAAACAAGAACCGATTGTGCTGTAAAGCCAGAATTTGAAACAGAATACGTTATCACTTATAGCAACTGAGATGACCTAAAAATTATGTTTTCCTTAGATCCACAAATACATTTAAAAGGCAAAACTTTTACCTTATTAAAATTTGAGACTCTATAGAGAAATAATCTTAAATTTTATTATTACTGATTAAAGAAAACAGTCTTAAAAAGACAAACTAATTGGGGACATTTTATATTAAAGGTAAATACTTTAAAACATATCACACATTTAATGATTTCATCTACTATATATTAAGAAAAACTAGGAATAAATTTATGTCCTACAGATTTAATCTATTATTTAGCAATTATGTATTCAGTAATATCTGTCCTATAAAACAAAGTTAAGCTTCTCAAGAAGTATAAAGTTAACAAGTGGATACAAAAGTGGAATCTGAGGGGAGGGTTTCCTGTTTGGTTGGGGTAGTTGATGGTTGAGAGTTTTTTGTGTGTGTCTTTGTTTTTTAAACTGAGTAAAAACCTTAATACTAACATGTGGGAAAATACATAACAGCAAGCAGTCAACAACACAAAAACTTACCAACATCCATGGCAGTTTCCATGAAGCTTTTCTGCCTTGAGGCAAATTCAGCCAACAATTTCTGTTGCCTTTCTCTAGCCTTCTGTCGTCTAAGTGAAAGAAGGGGGAAGAAGAAAAAACAAGCATACATAATGGAGCAAAAAAACACCTTTATAATGCCAGCTGATTACAGTTACCACCTTAAACAGTATCATTCCAAATTAAGGTTAACATAAAGGAATAATTTTCAAGCCTAAAAAAGGAATCTCTTGCTTTAGAAGTGGAGTTTTTTAAGAAATCAGTGTTACTTTCTTTTGAGTCTGAAAAAACAGAATAAAATCCTGTCCTAAAACACCCTTCAAAGGTGTTCACCAAAGGATCTTTTAACAGATTAGGCCAAAACATTGCAAGAAAAGGAACCCAAGACCTTAGTCTTGAAACTTTTTTATCTGTTACACATGGGAAGAAAAAGAGTGCAAGGTCATTTATACAAAAACGAGTACTCCTGTGAGAAACCAACATTTGCAAGTTAATAATAACAATAATAATAAAAGCCTACCTCACTCCCTTTTGGTATCAAGATTGATGGCAAGGGAAACAATTATGAATAATTTATTTTCCAGTTAAGGCTGCTCACAGTGGTTCCTTCTCCCCCACTTCCACCCAGGAGTCTGGCCACCAACAGCTTTTATACTGGGATTTAAAGTACCTTGCGACTGCATCCAGATTAAAAGCCCATATCTCCCTGAAACCAAGCTGACTTCACTAAATTTTTCCTCATTGTTTGTCACAGCTCTGGATTTACACATGGAAGACATTAGAGACTTATTCTTGTCTATCCTTCTATTTAAACTGTATCAGTGACCTGTACAGGGCTATATAACCAGCCACATAACTCCCTATATAAATATATACTGCAGTGGGTAGAGGAATATTGATGGATGTAAAAAGATACATAAAATAGACATTTATTTTCCTTACTTTGACATGAGTTTACAAATAGAGGAAATGGGACAGTGAAAGTGGGAAAACCAAACAAAAGCCCTACACCACAGCTGCTTACCACACAGAACATGCCCTCAGCTGAGGCGTTTACACAGCACCTCCCCACAGAGCTCCCTCTGCAGCTACAGAAGCTCTAGCATAGCTACAAATTCTGTGCATCAACATTTACACTGCATTTTTTCACTGCTCAGAGGCGATTCAAATAACTAACATGGGCTTTGAAAACATCCCTTGGTGTCTGATACCCTGAATGGTGAGTCCTTTAGTCTCAAGCACCGTCTGATTATTGGTGTCCTGGCACAGGAACTGGCATGTACAGGCCCAAAGCAGCTCATATAGTGTAACCCGTCATCCTGAGGGGACCTGTTTATAAGTCAAAGCTTCTAACTTGTTTTCTTAAAGGCATCTGAAAGACCCAAATATCTCTGCCCATTTATCTGCTAAATTGTACAGCCACCATTTCTCAAAATAACTTCTATCTACAACATCACTAAGATTCATTATTCTGAGGATCAGACCAGGGCATTCATTAGACTTGGTTTTATTTATTTCTCCCTGGAAATTTCTCAATAAACACCTTGACTAAAAGCAGAGTGACTGTAAATAGATGCATTTAATAAGAAGATATAAACAAACTCTGACAGATTCAGTACAGCTCAGTAATTTTCCATGATGGCCCATGGGAATATGACACTGCAATTGAAAAAGTACTGCAAGCAGCTCAAGCTCACTTCTAGTTCTGTATTTCAGTTTCTATGGCAACAATCCATTGCCTGAGTGATGCCATTATATGTTGAAGTAAGCTAAAAAAGGTAATCACTTAATGTGCACAGTCTGCTCAGTCTTCACTGATACAAAACCGGAATTGGGGGGAAAATGAAAACAAATCAATCAAAACAGTAAAAATTGCAGCCTGGCTTTATGAACATTGTCACTCTATGAGTTTAGTAATTTCAGTTATCACACTGTCCATTAATAAACTTCATGAGTCCACCAATACCATTATAAATTTGAGAAGAAGATAATAATCACTCAGAACAACAAAGAATGGGAAACATTCATTTTCACCATTGCTTTAGCCCCCAAACTTAACTGAAAATTTAGTGTGCCTCCAATAGATCCTTGAAAACATCACATCCTTTTATAGGGGAAAAGGAATTACCTTACCCTTTACTATATGAAAAGTTACTTGTTTCATTGATGCTCGTGCTCCTCCTGTACATAAATCTAGCACTATTGAGTACCAAAATAATGATTAGGTGCCTAAAATGTAGCTGTGTTTTATCTAAAGCAGCTATTCATTCTGACTTTTCTGATTAGCAATTTTACATGCTAAACCTTGGCTATTTCTCTCACTGAATGAACTATTACAAGCGATGTTGGAAATTAAACTACCAAATAAACACTAGCAAGACAAAAATAATTTCACTTTGTAAAGTATGTAACATACAAATATACTAAATCTATTTGCCATATTCTTATGTGTAATTTTCCAGTACAGTGTAGGCCTTGGATATATCAGAGAGAGTTTAATGAAAAATTTATTTTCAAACAAATAAAAATAGTAGAAAAAGAAAGGTAAAACCTTTTTTAAAAGGAAAAAGAAACCAACTGAGTCAGATGACTGCACTTTTCTACCCAAATTTCTGGAACCATAACTACATAGCCTGGTTACATAAACTCTTCAAAATACTGCATGAACAAGTACTCAATCATCTTCTTGTCCATTCCAGTCCGTGCTCTCTACTTCAGCTACTGTGGTAAGTACTCTGACCTGAGCTCCCCGCTTTCTGTGCCCCAACCTTCTAACATTATCCACCATCCCCTCCCTTCAAATACCATGTTCCAGTCTTTTGCACCAGCCAAGTGTCAGTCTCTTCCCACTCCAGCCAACTCTTCTTTCCAGCTGAGTTTATGACATCCCCCAAATGTCAATCTCTGTCGCATACCCTCAAGACATGTGCATTCCTATTCCACATTCTCTTCTCCTACTAACTCTCAAGACCCTATTCTTCTCCACTGAGATGTTAACTAAAAATTGGGTTTTTTTCATTCGCTACTCTTCTCTGAGTATTTCTGTCCCAACATCCCGGTTCTTCATATATCTTCATAACATTCCCACTTGCCAGCTTGAGTCTTTCCACATCAACTAATCACTTGCCCTGGCATCCTCTCTTTCTTTCACTGGCACACTGACCACAAGGTTTTTCCTTCCAGTCCCAGTTTCAACACTATCCCTGTCACTTCTAGCTTTCACCTCTCTTCTCAGCTCTAGTTGCTGTCCCCTAGCTGATTCCTCTTCCATAGGACTCTCATGCCAACACAACATTTGCTGAAAGCAAAAGAGAAGCAGGGTCTCTGCATTTAGTTTCAATACTGCTCGTATTCTGGGGGCTCTCAGGATTCATTATGTCCCAAATTAAAATCAAAACTGTCCAAGCTTTTTCCAAAAAAAAAATTTCAGCCCAAGACAGACATCTGGCATGCGAATTTTCAGGCTACATAATAAGAAAATACAAACTTTTTTTTTTTTTAAGTAAGAATTAAAAAAAAATTAAGAACATACTTTTAAAATTGAATGGGCCAGACGAGCAAAAAAGGTAGAATTACTAAACCCATATATAGTAAACAAAACCCCAAAACAATCATGGTGTGATGTGTGCATGTGAATAAAATAAAAATAAATAAAAGAAGAATAAAATGAGAATAAAAATAAAAATTCTAACTTACCTTCAAGTTAAGCCACAAAAGCTAACACAATATTAATTCTACACCTTTGTATGTATGAGTTTTATAAATGGCAACATAAAGGATGAGCATGTATATCACATAAACTTAAAGTTTTCTAATTCAAAGATCTAAAATAGCAAGGTGCATATTCTTCCTCAGTACCAATGTAAATGATGTATATTCAAATCAGATAAAGAGAACTGTAAAATTAAGACGTTCTTTAAGCATGTAATTAATACAAAACCCCAATCAATAGATGCACAACATACACTGTCCTTCTACTGCCCCTTTATCTTGTTATTAACGTTACCTTTCTTCTTTATCCAGAGTTTTCTTCTCTGCACAACTAATCTTTTTTGGTGGTACAGGAGGTGTCACCTTCCTGCAAATCTCTTCAATTATACGTTTATTCAATCTGCTCTGTACAGCAGCTTTCAGTAGAATTCTTTCTACTGCCGTCATTCCATCCCCGTGAGAGTATCTTGGAATTTCTGGGTGGATTAAAACATCCACATCATCCAGCCATGGGGGGTAGTAAGAGTTTTGTTTTCCTGAGAGTTTGTGATGCAATTTAATCAGCAAAGACAGTATGCTTTCCTTGACTTCTAGAATGGCTGTGGTTAACTGTGGAGTTGCACCAGGTGCTGACCATTTCATTGATGTTTTGGGCCGCACCACCTGATTTGCCTCGCTGGTGTTCCGATTGATGATCTCCTGAAATTTCTTTCTACGTTCTGCAACCAAACTGAACACTTGGGCTGTCCCTGAGTTCTTGGGAAAAAAAATTATCATGATTAATTTGCAAAAACACAAGTATAAACAACATGCATTTCTAAAACTATGGAAAATATTTGAAGCTAGGAAGAAAAGCATGAAACTTAAAGATTCTTCTCCGCTCTCAAAATGTATTGAAAATCAGGATAGCAAAATACTAAACCTGCATATTGTATTTTTGTACAAGTCTGTTATATGTGACTGCATAAAAACCAAGTACCAAAGGAAAATATCCCTACCAAAACAACTAACAACTGGTTTTACTCTAGTCTAACTTACAATTCTGTTATCCAAGTAATATTTCCTTCGTTTTTCTTGAATAGTAATAATTTCAGTATCTTTATGTCATTTAAATACCTTTACTCAAGTCTGCTGAGCAGAGTTGCACAATGTAACTCATAATGTCACACAGATTAATACAGTAAGCCCACACATCCCCATGAGCATTGTCCATTTTGTCTGGATTTATCAGGTAAGATCCAGAAGCCACATACCCCTATTTGCCAGCAGAACCTGCTATCCAGGGCACGTGAGCATATGAGTGCAGTTACATTAATGACACAGCCCATTTAGATCTCTCTATCTTATACTACTCTTGTTTGCAGTACCAAATTAAGGATACATATACTGAATCCACAGCAGAAAGATATTTCTTCAATGTTTTGAACACAAAATTCAGCACACTAACATCTTAACTCTCCTCCTCAGAAGGCTGGGCAATTAAGAGATATCGAAAATTAAAATGGGATTCTGACCAACATCTCACCTACCTTATGTTTTAATCTATTTCATGCCATCTCCCTACTTCAGATTTTGTCTATTTTCTGACATGAACATGCAAAAGAAATATCCATTGTATTTTGCTGCATTTGGCACATAGTAATCTGAAGTGCTATATACAGTAGATACAAAAGCAACACTGACACGCAGATTATATGATCTACTGGCTACAAATCTTCCAGGATCCCAACATTTACGTACTCCTTTGCTTTCACAACAACAAAAAATTGCTATTAATCATTTCAAATGCACTTTCAATGTAAGGTTAAACTTACCTAGACTCAAGAAAGCTAACACTATTCTACATTATTAAATGTTAGTAGTATCTTGGCAAGATCAAACAGGCCTAAACACAAAGCTCAAGCAGTAAGCTATCAATGACATTTTATATTTGATAGAAAGCTTTTATTTCCAAATATGTATTAAAAATGTAAAGGCATTTTATTGCTTAAAAGTCTACTACCTAAGATTACCATCAAGAACATGAAAAAAGCATGAGTCCTTGCAATATGAATTAAAAGGAAATTCAGGAAAATTAGAAGATTCCACTGAATGTTAAGGTGAGCACAATTAAAGCCATGTTGCTAGTTAATTGCTTAGAACAAACTGCACACAGATCTACCTCTCTCTGGAGGCTCTTCCGCCTTGAGCTCTGGTAGATTGAGGACAAAAAAAGTCATTAAATACATCATTTGGAAGGAGGTATCATTTGAAATAACTTCTATTTCTGCTATCACTACATACAAGAAGAATAACTGAAGGAAAAGAATACCCTAAGAAATTAATAAAAACAGTAACAAACTAACAAAAATGCCAACACAGGCAATAACTTAAACTAACCTAGAGAATCTAGCATTTGTATCTACTTACTTGTGATGAAGCTAAACCATCAGAACTCGTACTTGCAGGTGGTTCCCTCTTGACCTCAGGAGCAGTTTCAGGTACTCTTACTCGCACGTAGTTAATGAAGTGACGCATGTTAGAAACCAAGTTACTACCTGGAAACCAACTATCATGGCAACGCTCTTGTCCACCTGCAGATTCCTAAAACAATTAAGAAAACTCTGGTATACTTTCTCATATGTATAAAATAATTTGTGCTGCTTTTGTAACTATATTACAGAGGCCATAATGTCTCCATGAGATAGGAACAGTGTGTTGAACATTACGTACCTCAACAAAACTAATATAGCTCTTAAAAATTTTGATTACGTGAGGCCTGTGAGGACCACAGGGCTGATAAATACGTAAGTCTAAGCATTTTATTTGAGTATCATCAAATACACCCATTAGTGCTAGCTAGCAGAAGTAAAAGGAACTCCAGAGAGCAACCCAAAGCTGTACAATCTAAGATTAATTAAAAATATAATCAGACTGACAGAAGCCAGTCTCTGGAAAAAAATGTAGCAAATTCTTAGGCAAAAAGCAGTGTTGATCGGTAAAAAAAACCACGCTAATATAAGGGAATCTGGAATCACAAAAATAATGGCTCTTTATATTCAAGTATCATCAAAAACAGAATTAAAATTCTGACTAATTCACATATTTTAGAAGATCCAGATCTTTAGCAATAAAATTCTCAGTGATAAGGGTTTCAGGTGATAAGGGTTTCAGCTGAAAATTTAGGGATTTTTAGACTCAATGATTTGAAATTTTTTTGCACAATTTCTAGTACTAATTTACAGAGTAGTAAAGATCTAATCAATCTGTGTTGTCAGACTACATATACAGAGACTGCTGAAAAGCATAACAAGATACCGTACTCCTCCTCACAACAGTATGTTTTTGTTTATTGTTTTTATTAGTTGTTCCCTATATAAGTTAATAAAGATGTTTTATTCTGACTCCTATGGTAAAATCAAATTTTAAAGAATACTGAATCATTAAAAAATACCTTTGTATTTTGAAGAATAAGATGGTATTTATTCTTACCTCTTCATCTGATTCTTGTTCAGGAGAATTTTCCAACCCCAGCTCAATCAAATATAAAACCATGCAAAGCACATGCTCTGATAAATTCTGATGATCCATTAATATCTAGGTAGGAAAAGGGACACATCATAGAAGATTAAGGCTTCAGTACACCTAAACTTTAAAAAGAGTGTTCTGGATAATACATTTTGGACTCTCCAGTTTTTGTGGGTGTTTTTTTGGTTTTTTTTTAAATTTGATGAAAAATTATTTTGAGGTTTTTTAGAAAAAAACCTAACCTTTGATCATCAGCACAAAAGCAAAATTTAATTTTACATCTTTCCATTCAAACAAATTTGTACCTTAAAGCTATTACTAGTTCAAGCTGTGATTTACTTTAACACCAGAGTGGCAGTAAAGTTGCACAGACACCTCTCCTGCCAGTTACACGCACAGAGCTGCTCCAAGCCTTCCCTTCCTTTTGTATGTGATCAACCACCAAAGGCCTCTGGAAGCCCCAGTCCTATAATCAGTGCTGGCATAACTGGGAACACCAGAAGGGTTAACATTCATTTAGTTCACAACCACCTTCACGGCATCTTTTTCAGTTACAAATAATAAACAACCTTATCTTTAAATTAATAAATGCCCATATCTTTCTTTGAACACAGCTTTCAACACATTGAGAGGAAGAACCAGTACTGCTAAAATTAAAAACCAGGACAACTTTCCTCTTGAGAATATTCTGAATTAAAGGAAAGAAAACTGCAAAAAAATGCAAGTTACCAAAAAAAGTGGGTGAGAAAATATGTTTAAAATTTCACTATAGACAGGTTACTGTAGAAGTGAGTCTATTTAGAGTAACCTAGTAAAGTTTTAAATATGACTTGGTTTCAAATGGATGAATTTTCTAAATAGAAAAAGCCATTAGAAATGTCAGAGAGATAAAGTTCTTAAAAAACCCATTGTTTTACAATAGCTTTTCTAAAAAACTACTGAGCAGCTGATTTAATCAAACCCAACCAAATCTGAGATGATAGAGGTTATTTAACTAAAAAGGGGACTCAGTATTATGCTAATATGAAGAGCATGTAAAATTGTACCAGTCAGAATCAAAAGTCGTATTGACAACGCTTCTGAAAAGTAACATCACCAAATATATTTTACTGTTCTTCCACAGGAAGTCCCAAAAGCCAAGAGATATAATAAAGGCTGTCATGAATTGGCAAAATTTCACAAACAGAGTAGGCATTATTTAAGCCAACCCACAGAATCAACCACTATGTATTTTCCACCATCCATAAATCTGGTGGAAAAGTATTTGGTATTCCAGCTAAAACAGAAATCCAGTAATGGTTAAAACTCTCAAGATTTAAGCCCTTGAAGGTTCTTAATGGATTCCATTTAAGAGAAAAAGTGGCCAAAGACCCCCAAGCAAGACAGTAAAAGATGATGCATTGCTTCCCTATATTCTCCATTTTTGTTCCATGTCAAAATATTATTTGATCTTCTACGTAGTCCCAAGCTCGCCTTTCCTTCACCAGCCTTCCTGTAGTACAGTAGGTTTCTTCTACTCAACAGAAATTTTAACAGTGAAACAAAATAAGAGTTTTAGGTAAGCTGGGAGCCCTTAAAAGAGCACAAAAGGAAAAGTCTGCCCAGGAAGAACACTACTCAAACAAACCACTTTTTATAGTCCCTCATCTGCCTCTGCAGCACACTGCTTTGAAAACACTTTCTAAGTACAGATTCAAAGTCCATTTTCTTTTGAATGGACTTTTCAAAAAGGATGTGTTTCTCTTAAAGACAGCAGCCAACTATCAAAGATAAAACCAAACATAACTTAAAGGTACCAATTAGCCCTGAACAACAATTGCTATAACATTATTAAAAGCCAGAATATATTTGGGAAGTGATGTTAGAAACAACTGCAGTTATGAGACTAATTTGATGGTGACAATCTAAAGCCATCAAAGTTGTGTATTTCTGAATTTAAAATTCTGCAATAGGAGCCAAAGGAACACCACTCATGCCACTGTGCTCCCTGAAACCAACACGGAAGAACAATTTGAATGGCAACTCTGATGGTTAATACAGTGTTCCTCAAAGTAGAACGGGATCATTCATCCACTTGGGTACTTAGTGTGTGTATATATCAAACAATCATTCATGAAATAATCAAAGTGGTAGGAAAAAACCTCACACTAGACTTAAAAAATAAAACCAAAACCAAAAATATTATACAAAATTGAACCTGACTACTGCAAATAAACTTTAAAAAATCGTGCTTCTGAGAACTTTTGTAAAAAACGTGGAAGTAAACCAATGCACTCAATGAGAATCATGACTATACCTTGTAATTCTGAGAACTTTTGTAAAAAACGTGGAAGTAAACCAATGCACTCAATGAGAATCATGACTATACCTTGTAAAGAAGCGTGAAGAGCACAATGTGCAGGGTTTTACAGTGCAAAAGCTTTATGAGACCTCTGTAACTTGGATGTAGCGGTGTTCTCTTCTTGTAAGGAGGCCATGGGTTTCCAGGGAATTTGCCACTTTGCTTTAAGCTGTTGAAACAAATGTTAAATGTTGAAACTACTATTAAACACTGCAATGATGTAGAAACCTGCCACTGCTATAGATAAGCTTCGCTTTGTGTACCTAAGAGTAAACTAAGTAAAAATAGATGACTCCTTCAAGTAAGTTGTAACTGATTTTTAAACACTATCTTTCATTAAGTATTTTATCTGTGATGACATTCACTGCCTTGTCTGTGGCCCTTCAGATGTATTTTTAAACATTTATGGAAGAGCAACAGACTAAGATAACCAAAACCCTGATATTGCTTGTAGATTTATAGACTATTTACTCAAGAACAAATCTGGGGCTTGAAAACACTGATAAAGTGATTAGCATTACCAGACAGTGACAATAAAAGATTTGTTGTGGAATGAGCAACAATATGATGCATTTCTAAAAATGATCCAACTTACAATGCTGTGTATCTGTCCATTGCAGACTGCACATCTCTACGGTAAACTGTTCGAAGTATTACCATGACAGGGTCGAATTCCTTATCCCAAACTTCAGCTGTTGTTCAAAAGAAATTACATGTTAACATTCTCTTTAAAGACCTTACCACTTATTTCAGATTCTCTTCTTAACTAGCTTTAATTATGTCACTTCTATTATGTAATTTTTCCCGGCAAAATACAGCAATTTAAAATAATTCTTACTAATAATACTTTCTATACTAATAATTACCACCATTTATCAAAATAGAAAAATATTTTTTGCAAAATTTTCATTCGTTTCAAAACAAAAAAATAACACTCTATTAAGCAACCCCCAAAGTATCATTTCTGTAGGCATCTTGTTTTGCTCTCTTTCCTTTCCAATTACATGTAAGAAAAGGTTTACATTATTTTTCACTTGGTACATGATAAGCACAAGCCCTCTTGAAAGTAGGAAGTAGACTGTGGAGCAATTAGCAGGTAGATGACATTTTACCATTAAGTGTAGAGAACAGAATTGCTACAACACCTCAATTTCTTGTTCAAAATCAGTATCAAAAATGCTCATGCTTTGTATCAAATAATATTTGTGATCAATCCTTTACAAATATGCCTTTGTTTTATAACTAGTATCTGTGCATTATTTCAGCATTAAAATCTTAGTTACATCTGTTTAATTTAGTAGCTCTAAAGTGACATCCAGAGTGGCTTTTCAGGGCAATCGCAAACAGGAAAGTCTAAACAGTCTATAAAATATCCCATTTGACGGCCTTTTTTTTTTTTTCTATTTACAAGCTATTAAAAAACAAAACTAAGTTTCAATCTAAAGCCAAATGAAGACATTAATTCTGTGAATTGTTTTGAAGTGTTTAGCTCTCACAACACAAAAAAATGAAGGCAAGATTCAATGACCCTAAAACAAGGAAGGAACCCAGCGGATACAGAATTTTAGCTCCACCAGCAGGCGTAACACAACACAAGTGCTTACAACATTCTTCAGAGCTTCCACAGGCAGAAATAAGCAGCTTTACCACACTTCTGAGATTAACTTTCCCCAGGCAGGAAGACAAGTGTCTATACTGCTACATAGTGGTCTATCCTCTATGTATTAACCCCTGCTAAGGCTAACAGTTCTGCAGATATCCTCATAGACTGCTGAGAGAGAACACTTAGCACAGTTTCCATTATGTATGAAATATGATCAAATTTAGCTTGAGAAAAAAAAAAACCAAAACATTTTTTCTGGACAGAATTTAGTACTGAAGTCTGAAATACACACTAAGCTTGTTTGGCTGCTAATGCATAATGAGAAAAAAGGGCTGAGTGAGCCATACAGTGAATATTGTAAATGCACACACAGTTCATCTTCAGCACACAAATCTACAGTGTGTACAAAGAACCTGGCTTTGGAAGTTGGTTTGGGTTGGCTTTGGTTTTTTTTAATGGTTAATGGAAGCAAAATGAAGGGATCTGCAAACATAAAGTAGATTCCACCCCCCTCAAATTCAGGAAAATAAGGGATTAGAGGATTAGAGGGAATGGATCTGATCATGACTTGCTTTAAATGTGACAGGCCACAAACTACAATTCTTAAAAGCAAAGGGTTTGAGAACCTATACAGTCTTATGGCGAATATGAACACTTAAGAGGGTAAAGAAAGCCATATCAGCTTTTATGCCTGCAGAACATTTTTCAACTTTTATTACTTTAAGAAAAAGAGAATCTGTATAGTGTTACAAATCACTTCAGTATTCACTGCTAGAGATGAGATACTTAACACAGTTTACCTTTGGAATAAATTGTTTACCTAAGTTAAAAAAAACCCTAGATACAAAAAACCCTCCAGAAACTGTAATCTAGCATTAGATTCCCTAGATATGAAGTGCTATAATTAAAAACAGCATAATCCATCTCTTTTTTCTTCACACTGTGTTAGGAAAAAGACGAGCATGTCATTAGCTCCAGAAACCGGACATGACATAAGGAAATGCAATTTACATAACATTAAAATAAAGTTATTTTAGGTGTTAAGCTGCCTAATTACACATCAAGGAACCAAGATGAATCAATTCTGAAAACTCTGGTTTTTCAAAATTACTTCACTGGTTGTTAATTTGTATAAAAGAGCTTTACTGACACTTCAATCTCCCAGTACAAAACCTGGCAAACAAGTTATTACAATATCAGTACCTACATTAACCACCACTCCCCCAAAAAAATTCCACCAAAGATTATAAACCAGATGGTTTCAAAATTGTCAGACCCCAACCTTCCCAGTTCTCAAGGGAGGTATGCAGGAGAGGAAGGAGTTAATCCCTCTTCAGCTTTGCCATTAGCCTGAAGCACAACCAGAGCACATGGAGCATTTCAGATTTCTGCAGGCTTATCTGCTCAGTGACAGGACACAGTAATGGAACACTGAGTTCTTAAATTCTTTCTCTCTGATACACCAATGCTCTGTTGAGTCCAATTTAGATGACAAGCTGGTCAGGGAAAGAAACTTGTAATTTTTGCACTGTATGCATTGTAGACTTACAGAACAATATTCTATAACAAGTCTAGCCTGAACTTTTTTCTAAACCCTCACTACTGACGGCAAAAAACGTTACAGGATACTAATACAGTTAAGCAACATACAAAAAAGAATTACATATCATGGTATCTTTAATAATCAAAAGGTGGAGAAATTCAAAGAAAGTATCTTTGAAAATGACATTTAACTAGTGCAAACAGTTCTAAACTCTACTAAATATACATCAGACTTATTTAAATCACATAAATAATTAAGTGTGCAGATCAGTAAAATGCAAATAAGATAATTTTTCATTTCTCCATTTTCCTTTGCTTTCTGAGGGTACCTGATTAATATGAGAAGCTCATTTTCACTCTAGATCAAAATCAATTTATTGAAGACTATTCATAGTCTTTAGCAATGCTCTTAAATACAAGCAATAGACAATAATGAAAAAGTCAAGTTTTGAGGGGTTTTGGTGATGGTGGTAGGTTTGGCTTTTTCATGGGGAGGATGGGGTGGGGTTTTCAACACTGGTAGGCTGGGTTTGCTTTTTTTCCCTTAAAAAAACCCACTACAACAAAACCAAACAAACCCTGGTTCGACATCTTATCAGTGAGTATGTTACAAGAGAACACTGATTACCATACCTTTAGGTGTATACATTCCTTGTTGCATGGAACCTCCAGGTTCAAAAACAGGGGCTTTAAAGTCAGCAACTGCTGACAGGACTGATTCAAAGCTTAAGCTTCCTGGAATAATACCACTTTTAGGATTGGGGTTTTCTGGAATGTAATGTTTGTGTTAAGGAGAGCAAAGTTAATTTAGTTGCAGGACATAGCATTTCACTCCCCTCTTGACATTTTCAGTCAGTCATCTCAGACCACATCCCAGCAGTGCTCTGTGCTTACCACAAGAGGTCTGTATGCTCCAGCTGCTATGAACAGTAACTATTGCTGAAGAGAATCTAAGCCTCCTAGCTAGGACATTAAACATTTTAATGCAAGACTTGCTACATGCTTGGCTCAAGATGTTAGTACTTAATGAGAAATAAAAACCACTGCCTGTAATGTATATAAAGTTTCTGTAATTGCCTCTATTCACAAACACTTCGTCTCTTTTCATAAGGAGAATATTTTGGATTTACAGCTAAGTGCAGAAAAAGCAAGCAAATAGTTCAGGATCCATAAACACAGTAAGTAATTCTGCATTTTGGAGTGGACAGTTCTCATTTTTGGTAGCAATACTTAACTGACCTACTGACATTACCCTAAAACACAAGCAGCGCTTACAAGTAAGTAAAATCCTGCTTAGTGATAAGTGATTGCTTATATAAATGATTCACTTATTTTACATAGTTAAGTCATTCACTTAAGTGAATTGTTCTAAGTAATCATGTCTTTTACATACTTAAGTGATTGAGTTACTAGATCATACCATAATAATTAGTAATTCTTCTTATGTATTTGTTAGTCTCAATCTCATCCTTTCCTATCTTTGTATTCCTAATATTTTTGCTCAATGCCTATCCCTGGATTGCAAGCTCTTCTATGCAACCATGACAAGCTATTTAATTTGCCTACACAGCCTAAGAGTGATAGCAGGAAAACCTGTGTATTTGTAGTCAGCTGTCTGGGACATGAACTGTATGCCTGTACAGAGGGACTTCTTAAGAGTTTGCTACTCTCTCCCCCATAACACATGCACTTCACTCTTCACGTCAAAGCAACATGCAAGATTGCTATTACTGGCATTTTCAGCTACTGATAGCAAAAACATATAATGTAGAATGGCTTCTTTTTACACTGGCATAAACTTAACAAAAATCAAAGGCTCAAATCCAGATAAATGTGATGCTTGGCTAAACTTTCTACAATGTCACTGGAAAACACACGTTTTACATCACACCTAAAAGACTTTTGCAGTGTTAGAAAAATAATAAAAAGACCAGTATGGCATTCTATATCAAAACTAATTTAAACTATTTAAAATTATTGCATTTATTTTAAGAAAAATCAAAATTGGAGCAAATGCCTTTGCCAGTAAGTATATGCAAACACACCTTCACACAGTTTTATAATTATGTACGCTAAAAACATGTTATTCAGGTCTCACTACTATCCAGGCACCTGTCATTCTCATTCATGCACATTAGTTAATATATTCCAAGGATATGAGATCCAATAATGAACTGTGTGTCCTGTCATTCATACAGAGTTGGGCTACCATCTCCGCTCTGAGGATCTCATCATCTGTCATTCCTGGAACAAAGAAATGTAAAAAGCTGTTAAAATAGCACGATTTTAAAACACACATTCAGTTTTCATTTGACATTAAAAGCATGTCAAATATGATACAAATTAATATTAAGTAATGATACAGTGCTATAAAAATACAGGAGAAAAAAAAAGGGGGCATGCAAATATTATGAAAGGCACAATCTCAATCAGAAAATACAAGTACAAACTCAAACTGCTGTCTGTCTGGAAAAGATACAGAATCTTCATGTCATCACCTACACAAATCACCCACTTCCATTAAAGCCATTTTTCTCCATTTCTATGTATTATATCTATTTCTAATTCATAAGGGATTAAAATTCAGTAACTGGCAAAGATGAAATCAAGTGTTGAATGCTTCAAGTTACTATATGGTTAAATAGCTTTAAGGCAGCTACTAAGTGCTGAATATAAATGAAGGTGTAATAATGTTATTTACTTACAAGTATTCCTAAAGCAGTGACTCTTACCTAAATGTAAACGAAGACTTAACAGAAGGACCAAAAATGTTAAGGCTCCTTCCAGCATGGACCTTTCGTGCTCTGAGTCAAGAACTGTATTTTGATGCTGTGATGCCATCGTTAACAGATCTACCACCTTAAATCTACATAGCAAACAGTAAAGCCAGAAACATCATTCTCCAACATTAAAACACCAATGTGAAATGTACTGATAAACTCAGGATAGCACTCACAACAACATAACATGAAATAAAAAAGCCCAAATAAAAAACCCAGATTGCAAACAAACACACATGAAAACCCTCTTCTTTTTAAATTTCAATTTTTATTTAACTATCTATGGAATGTGCTATAGTGATACTCACTCCACATGAAAACACCTTATATTTATCAACATAAAAAAATCAATGTATATTAATTGGTTTTCACACCCTGATTATCTTTCCAGAAAAGTAAACATCCTGTGTCTCTTACTACTGCAGCTCTAGTTACCTACTTCTTCAGGATAGAATATCCTAGCATACGAACACGTATGAAACTTAAAAAACCCTAAAGAGGCGCAGAAAACAAATATCTGAAGATTCACTACTGCACTGTAAATCAAAAGCCTATGCTGTTTAAAATCAAAAATCTTCCAGTAGAGCCCTTAGGTAAGTGTTAGTGCTGGCTAGGCAGAGTTGTACCACTGAAGTTAAGTATCAGATATGCAATTTTTCTATTACACGCTATAAATTAGCACAACACCTAACACAACACTGAACAAGAGCATTCATCTTTTAGTCCTACCTTTCAAAAACAGATGAAATAAAATAATCTGGGTCCAGCCTAGAGGCACAGACCTGTAGAAAGAGAGTAAATTAATTTTATTAAATTAATTCTATTCAATAGTTTATGGGTAAATAATATTGGCTTGGCTTCTCAGAAAACATAACTTACTTGCAGCAGATAAATGTCAGGATCAATCATTGAATTGCAGAAATGAGACTGCACGTAAGTCATGGCCTGTCCTTTAATTTGTAGACCATTTCTAACCCACATATTGCTGTGAATTTCAGAAAGACTTGCCTATTCAGGGAAAATAAAAAGTTATAAACATTTCAGGGTTATTCCAGCTACTCAGTTCAATGTTAGCAGATCATCAGTATATTATTACAGAAAAGCAGAAATCATAGAACAATTTGGATTGGAAGGGACCTTAAAGATTTCCAACCCCTGTGCCATGGGCAGGGACACCTTCCACTAGACAGGTTGCTTAAAGCCCCAGTCACCCTGGCCTTGAACACTTCCAGGGATGGGGTATCCATGACTTTTCTGGGCAACCTGTTCCAGTGTCTCACCACCTTCACAGTAAAAAATGTCTCTGTGATACCTAATCTAAACTACTCTCTTTCAGTTTAAAGCCATTGTCCCTTATCTTGTCACTACATGTCCTTTTAAGAAGTCCCTCTGTGGCTTTCTTGGAGAGTCATAGAATAGTTTGGGTTGGAAGGGACCATTAAAGGTCATCTAGCCCAATCACCCTACAATGATCAGGGACATCTTCAACTAGCTCAGGTTGCTCAGAGACCCATCCAGTCTAACCTTGGATGTTCCCAGGGATGGGGCATCTACCACTTCCATGGGCAACCTGCTCCAGTGTTTTACCACCCTCATAGTAAAAAAACTACTATAGGTAATCTAAATCAACCCTACTTCAGTTTAAACCCATTACCTTTGTTCTATTGCAACAGGCCCTGCTAAAAAAGTTTGCCCCCAGCTCTCTTGTAGGCCCCTTTAGAAGGCTACTCTAAGGTCTCCCTAGAACCTTCTCTTCTCCAGGCTGAACAATGCCAATTCTCTCAGTCTGTCTTCAAAGCAGAGGTGCTCCAGCCCTCTCATCACTTTACTCATTATTATTACACGTATACATACATACATACTACAACTTCATAGACTTTTTTATACTAATTTACTTTTCCTGGAGAGTGAGAGATGAAAAGAACCACTGCAAGTTTACAAAATAGATACCATACTTTCATATGAGAGTACATTTCAGACAATGAAAGTAATCAAAGACAAATGAAGTGATTTATACAGCTATTATTCATTAAAATCTTGAAATGTACTCAAAATGAAGGCATGATGGAACCAAAATGAACCAAAAATTAAGGCATCACGGTTAAAAAGAAGTTAGATCTAAAAGCAGTGATTTCAAATACTACTCACTGCCATTTAGGCACAAATAAGTCCAAAAGCAAATAAAAATGTTGTGCATCCATACTTGAACTCATCCTCAATTTAAAATACAAAAGTTCCCAATTCAGGTTTCTTGTGAACCTGCACTTCATTCTATTTACATTACAATTCTATGTTTTCAATGGATTGGTTCTTGCTACCATTTTGGAAGTGTTATAGTGAATATGATTATTATATGCTTCTCAGAGTATGATAACTAATGCACATTTTTAATTTTGGAAATAGGAAGGGAAAAAAAAAAGATGTTACCCTAACTACTCAGTATATTCTAGTTATTATTGTCACATATTGCTTATTTTCATATTCCACAATTAAGATATACTTCCCATTGGTAAGACAGAAGTCTGCCCGTACCTGAATCTGAAGTGGGTGAATCATTAGTTTCATCAGCATCTCCTGATCTGGCAAGATAGTATCCAGATCTAGTTCTTGGCATTTAACAGCCTAGAAACAAAAGCAAGCACATGCGGTGCTGAATGATCACATTCAATAGGGAATTTCCATTTTCTGTAAAACTACAACATATGCTTACCTTACTTAAAAACATGGCAAAGTAACGGTGCAGTGGCAAATGAAAAGTAACTTGGTTAGGTGCTGGCTGAAAGTAAAATAATGGTATTTAATACAATATATTGAAAAAACAAACATACAAATATCTTTGGCACAACCACCAAGGACAGTATCTTATATGTCTTTATTTGATTGACTTTCCACTAACCTAGCAGTAGTACTTCATTCCCCTGTCTTTCTGATTATTCAGAAGTTTCCCTCACACAGTTGTATTTCATCTCTTATTGAGTTCTCAGAAGCTAATGGCACTCTGAGTTGACTGAAGTATTGCTTGCCAAGTGGCAAAGCTGCTCCCCATTACCATAGCAGAAGAGGACTTCTGTTTTGCCATTGCTTTATTCAGCTCTTCATTCAGCACAACAGTAATGTGTCGATAGCACTGCTTTTAAAACTCACATAGCTTAAGCTTGCACCCACAAATCTAAATCACCAAGACTCTACAGGAAAAAAGGGATCCTAGGACATAACATTGAAAGTATTAACTACAAACTCTAATTTCAGCAAGGCAATCCTGTTTTGATCACCACCTTGAATAGTCACTTAAATTAAAGGGAGGGGGCTGGGCGTAGGGAGTGTGTCACCTTTGAAATGTTACCAAATTTTCACAGTACTTTGCTTCAATTCACTAGGGATATTTACCTCATCTACAAAGTTGATAGCATCAAACCAGTCCTGAAGTGCTTCAAGGCAGTATCTGACAACATTGCGTGTGTATTCTTGTGTTTCCTGCAGTTAAGAGAAACCGGCATCCTATATGAGCCAAAACAGTTTTAAGTGCCATTGTCTTCCTACTACAAGTAAATACAATTATTTCAAGAATATTTTTATGGTACACAGAAACATTGAGGTTGGAAAAGACCTCCAAGATCACTGACTGAAAAATACATTGTCAACTAAACCACAGCACTAAGTGCCAGGTCCAGTTGTTTCTTGAACACTTCCAGGGATTGGGACTCCACTACTTCCCTAGGTAGTGGAGTCCAATTCTTAACCACCCTTTCTATTAAGTAATTCTTCCTGTTGTCTAACCTGAACCTCCTCTGCTGCTGCTTGATGCCATTTTCTCTTGTCCTCTTGCTGGTTACTTGTGAGAAGAGGCCAACTCCCACCTGGCAACACCCTCCTTCCAGGGAGTTGTAGAGAGCAGTAAGGTCCCCCTGAGCCTCCTGTTCTCCAGGCTGAACACCCCCAGCTCCCTCAGCTGCTCCTCATAGGATTCACTCTCTAGACCTTCACCAGCTTCGCTGTCCTTCTCTGGACACACTCCAGCACCTCAATGCCTTTATTCTACCGAGGGGCCCAGAACTGAACATAGGATTTGAGGTGTGGCCTCACCAGTGCCGAGTACAGAGGCCTGGTCCCTGCCCTGGTCCTGCTGGCCACACTATTTTTGATAGGGGCCAGGATGCCACTGGCCTTCTTAGCCACCTGGGCACACTCTGGCTCATGTTGGGCCGCCTGTCGACCAGGTCCTCTTTTGCCAGACCACTTTCCAGCCACTCCGCCCCCAGCCTGTGGGACTGCCTGGGGTTGTTCTGACCCAAGTGCACCACCCAGCACTTCACCTTGCTGAACCTCAGGCAACTGGCCTTGACCCATCAATCCAACCTGTCCAGATCCCTCTGCAGAGCCTTCCCACCCTCCAGCAGATCAACATTCCTGCCCTACTTAGTGTCATCCGTGAATTGATTGAGGGACTGCTCAATCCCCTCATCCAGATCATCAATAAAGATACTAAATACTTAAATACAATAAAGATACCAAATACTGAGCCTTCGGGAACCCTACTGATGACTGGCTACCAATACAACTTTGAGCCCTCCCAATACGGAAATTAGTAAGTATTAGGACTGTTTCATAGTTTCTCTAAAGGATGACCATTCTAGTGGTGAGAATTAGGGCACCTTCAGAACAGTCAGCTGGTCCCAGTGCCTACTGTTGTTTAATTTGTCCATTTACTTTTACCCATAATTCAGAGCTGTAAGCATAAAAAATAGTCTTTCCATGCAACCAAAAGGAATAGCTAATGGCCTGCAAGTTTTATCTACTTAAAAGGTCCTTACAGCTGGCTAACAGAAAACACCCTAAATTATATACCACAATAGTGCATACATTTTAACAGTAAGCAAATGTTGTTATGATTGAATGACAAAACTCTGTAACAATGCCATAAAACTGCACTATATTTCAGGTTAAATCATGTTTCAGGAATAGAGCTGTACATTGCCCTTCAGGAGAGAAGCAGGCATGTGCAAGAAGGGACGGTAGAAGGGAAGCTAAACCAAATTGCTCTGTGATCAGCAGAACTTGCAAAGCCTCTTTTCTTAACAGATTTTTCCTTTAATCTTCCCTTCCCCCTAAACACAGACTCCAGACTTGCCTCACACTCTCAGGATATCTAATGACACACTTCTCATGCAAGAGCCAGCAGCACTTAGGCTTGCCAAAAGTTGTGCAAGTGTCCACTACCTCAGTCAGGCACCTTTTCTCATCAGGAAATAAAAGAGCCATGCTCCCATCCTGCTGCTCCCACTTTCTACAAGGGCCAGGCTCTGCTGGCTTTCCCTATCCTGTGAGATGTGAATCTCTTCCTACCCATCAGGTTCCACTAAGTACAACAATTAAGCTATGAAATTTCTTGAACACTTTCAGATTTATTGAGAATGACCAAAAGGTTCAAATGTGACTGAAGACATGACTGACAAGACAACTGGCGGAGGAGAATGTTCTTTTCTTTAAGACAAAGAACATCCCAGTCCATTCCTAGGCAAAAATGAACGGAACACTTCCAACAGTCGGAAACTGTAATTCCATTTTCAAAAACTAATGTAGACTCATAAACTGACAAATTCATAATGTATCAATGTAAATTACATCACTGAAAAGCTTTTGCAACTGCCTGATTCAAACTGTTCTAAAATTGCATGGGCTGCTTGCACAGTTTTTCAGTGTGCAGTTCAGTTCAGGCAGTACTGTCTTATTGTCACTATTACGTATCTTAACGAGCTAATTTTGGATGTATTTTACAGCAAAACAGTAAAAAGTTTTTTCATATGTTAAGTATTCCTAAAAACTGATGGATTCTGTTTTTGCTATAATTCAATATAATTTACAGTCTAGCAAATAGCAACAAGTCTTTGCTCTAGTTTGGAGACCATGAGACGTCAAACCTAAGAGGTTTTCACCTTCAGTTGATAGGAGAACCACACAAACCCATAAATTACTCCATCCGCCATCATAATGAAGTGTCTATTCGCAGACACAGCCAACATTAGAATCACATTAGGATGACTTATGTATCTTGGTTCCCACTGAATAAAGGCAGAATGACTCAGAGACATTCATCAAGTTCTTCATTAGATTAGAAGTTACTCCATATGGACAGTCGAATGAATTGACTGCACATATCCTGAACTTGTAGTCCCAGTACTGGAGACAATAAATTATGTACAAGCATGAATTCTACACTCATTATACATAGAATCTGAGATAAATGGAGTTTTATGTTATTTAAATAGACAAAGACAGCAAAACCAAAGTCTTTTCAAACACAAAAGACAGACCCTTCAGGTTTGAGAATTCTAGAATAAGTTATGAATAAAACCAGGAATCATGACAGGGAAATGTTAGCCTTACCCTAACTTTGCAGTGTGACAGAAGACCCCACATTGGCTGGGCACAGGCTTCCAGCTCAGCAGCAAAGGCAGCATAGTATGTCTGCGATTCAAACTCCACGTGCTCATTTAATTCTCGTTTATTTAAATTCATACCTTCAAAGATTTAAGCAGAGTTATACAACTGAAGATTTAACTAGGGCTAAATGGAATGCAGTATTTTTAGCATTATGCATTTACATACCTCTAAAAACAACCCCACAAAATGTAATCATCTATTTTATTTAGCAGCAGAATATTTGATGAAACAGTGGAACAAGCAACAAAGTTTGAACAGAAATAAATCAGAAAAGATGAAAGACTGGCTGATAACTGCAGTCCTTGCTGTTCAGGGGACACTAACTTCTACTTTGAATGTCACTTAGCCAATCAGAACATGTGAATGCTGGTCCTCTTTCTAAGCAGAATATTTATCAGTATTGAGAGACTCACAATTTTAAAATATTTTTTTATATAATCAAAAAAATTTCTTCACAGCAACACTCAGAAAAAGATCCAGATTTATCAGATTAATTTCCCATGTATTTAAATTTAGAACTTCACCAGTAGAACAGTTTGTTTTACAGTTATGATCTAGTACAACCTCAGAATTCTTGCACCATGGATCTCAGTCAACTAAGTGTGATGTGGCTGCTCTTCAACTACTTCACACAAGAAAAAGACCCGTTAGATAATTTTTGTAATCTGTTTTCTAGAATATACTGTTCTCTCCAAGAAATACAATTTTAGGGGAATACTAATAAATTAAGTATTTACATACAGCATTGTAGGGATTTTGCTACTGTGAACATTAACTGTCTTAACATCCTTGTATTAGTACTGATCATAAAAGTCACATACCTTGAAAAAATGATACAAAATTCATCCATGTTACCAAAAGACCATGATCTTCCAAAAATTTCTTTGCCACACTTTGGTGTGAAAGTATGTTTATAAAATCACTAACCAGGGGCCAGTAAGTATTATTCTTCAGTAGTGCTTCCCCGCAATTCACCACAACATGTAAACTATTCTCTTCATCTAGATTTAAAAAAGAAAAAACAAAACTAAAGGAGAAAACAAAGTAATTTTTTTCATTTATTAATAAAGTTACAAAGAATGCAAAAGTAAGAATTAGGATGTACTGTAATGCTGTGGTCAGACACACAGAAAAGAAAAGAAAAATGGTTCTTTCATGGTACCTGAGGCTGTTTTTTCATCATGGACTGACCAACATAGATCCCACTCAGTAGGAGTCACTTAAACTTTGAACAGTATCGCAACCTTTGGAAAGCAGCACATCAGTAAAACCATCAAAACTATGGCTCTTCCAATATTTTAAAGAAATATAAAAAGACCAAACAGTACAATCCCTCTTACAAACACCTGAATTTTACTTTGTATTTGACATAACCCCAGTGAGCAAGATACGTTACAGCATTCAAGAAGAAATCTGGTGATTGAAACCTACACTGGGATGTTGAGTCTTAGAAGAGCAGAGAAAGCATTTCCACTCTGAATTTGGGACAGAGAGAGAGGGTTTATGCAGCCTGTCCAATACTAGGGCAGGAGAAGGTTCCTAGAAGAGGAGGATAAGAAATTGGGGAAGGGGGCTTCTTTCCATCCCACCTAGAAATCACAGAAGCTCATCCTCTACATCTGTCAAATAAATCTCTTTGTTTCCTTTTCATAAGAGGGACTCCTGGAAAGATCAGAATGGAAACAGAATTGGTTCTGGATTCATGATCCAAGCAAAACAACTTCCAGCACCCATAGTCAGTTAATACTCTGTTTCACCAGAAAGAAGAACAGAAGAAAAAACATCTTGCTTCTGATGAGCAGCCTTGGGGATGGCTCTACTCCAGTTCAAATGCACTGAAGGACCTCTGTAATTACCCTTTATACAGTGAAGGAGTTACAAGCAGCACAGCACAGCTGCAGTAAAAAGACACTTAAGAGACTCCAGTCTCTGGCTGATGAGAGCGTACGTAGAGTATGCAGAGTGGTGCTCTTTGGCCTGTCCAAGAACAGGGTAACATCTCTGCCTGAATCTGCTGAAGGACTTTGCAAAGAACCAACAGTTACATCTATCCCAGTATAGATTAGACAAATCCAAAGTTACTTCAAATGGACAGTGGCATTGCCTCAATGCAAAGTCATTTTAGTTTGCATTTAGAGGTTGGGTTTTCAAAGGATAAACCATAACCAAAACGTTTTCTTTGGAGCTATAAATCAAATTCTTCTCCCATATAAAGTTTATTAGGAGGAAAGTGCTGATAGAGACAAAAAAATTCTCTAAGAACATACAGACATAAATCTTCTTAGGGAGCCAGTTTTATCATCTGCATCTATACTTCTACCCCTCATCCTTTCACACTACATGTGAGAGAGGTAAGCTCAGTTAGTAACACTTATGAAGTTGGTATCTACACAGGCCAACTCTGTTTCATTAAAACAGTTTGTCCACAAATACCCTTAGTGAACTGTACAATTTAAACATGTCAGCTGTTCAAAAGACAATTAGGATCTGTGAGCAATGTAAATTAAACATGTTGGAGCACACACAAGTCCTGCTCCATGTTCTCCTTGCTCCTCTTAAACATGCTTTCTCCACATATCCATTGGCTGGATTTATAAATTCCACCTCATTCAGATAATAAATAACATATTGTTTACAGTAGCTGCACAAACAGAATTCTTCTGCATTTATGTCACCAGCACAGACTTCTCACAATATCCAGCATTATAAGAGAGAACTTGAACTAAACACAAGATACAAGCCCAAAGGACTGCAAAAGAAGGCCACTGAGAATATGGGAGGGCAAAACCCCAATAACATACTTTATGATTTCTTTTCTTTCTTTATAGTATGCCCAACCCCTCATATATAAAGCAGTGAGGGGAAGATGTTGTGAAAACACTGAAAAGTAGCAGACATATCCCAGTGGTGGACTTGGCAGTACTAGGTTTACTGCTGGACTCAATGACCAACCTAAAAGATTCTATAAGTCTATAATGGTATTTTAGCTAAGAGAAATGACTGGTGCTGGGAAAAAAGAAAAGGAAACAGTGGAATAGCTGCTCCAAAGGTACATCTTTTCTCACACATCTATCACAAATATATCTAACAATATTTAACTTACCAGCTCCAGTTTGCATCCATTAATTACCAGGAAGATTCTTCATAAAATTACTAATCACAGTCACAGCCTTTTTCTGCTTGACTGCAATTCTGACCCATTACAGAACCTTACCACCATGCTAACAACATCCCATATTGACCAAAAAGTAACATTCAAAAGATGCTTAGAAGTAGTTTTAAATTACATTCCACCAATATGACATTGATTTAGCAAAAATCATTTGATATACAAACTGTTAAATATTCAACATATTCCTTTTAGTACTGTAAAGCAATCTATGTAGGGCAACAGAAAAACTTTTCATATTGAAGTGATGCTGAATGAGGGCACTCTTGATAGCTTGATGAGAGAGGATTTCCCATTTCTGCACAGTCATTCTGGGTTAGGCTATACATAGAGTGGACTCTGAGACAAAGGATACTTTGGGCAAAAAAAATACAATTTCATGCAGAAGTTCATGGTACTTATTTAGCAGCAGCACCCAGCCTGTCTAGGGAGTACTTTCAGATTCAAACTAGGATAAAGAGGGCTGAGAGGTCTCCAGTCTGTTAGGCACGTAAAAGTGTGAATGACAGAAGTCAGCAAGATTCAGTTGTGCCATTTTCACATAAGGACAGGTAAAACAAGGAGGGTGAAAATAGGACAGCTGTTTCCACTAAAGAAATTATACAGTCTACAGTAGCTCAAATTCAAACTGTCTCTCTGTCAAACAAAAGGTTGATCAAATTACTGTATTTACAAAGTATTATTCTCCTCTAATTACATCAAATTTTATTAAGTCAATCACAGGTTTTAAAAATTAAAACAATTTTAAATACTGCGAATAGCTTGTGAAATTCTTTGAAAATATTTTTTATATTCATAAGGGTCTCAATTGGCATATATAATTTTTCATTCAAATAGTTGTTTATGCACTTTACACAACAAATTAAGTACTTGAAAGGTAATAATCTGCATTCTAAACTATGTAACATTCCTACAAAAAAAACCCCCTACAAACCAAAGGATAAAATACTAGTATCACTCTTGATAACTATCTCTATATTTCCAGGGAATTTTGAGACTCAGCCTCTACCATATATTGCTAGATCCTGTACATTTTTGGAAAGGCACCAAAGGGGTGGATTGAACACCAAAGACAAAATTTTCTCTATAATCAATTTATTATCAATGGAAAGAAACAAACAATTCAACCTACCTTGCAATTCACTTTTAATAAGGCAACTTTCCATCATGTACAACAGAACAGTGACCATAATGTCCAGCAGCTGGCATTCTTCTGTTACTTGGCGTGCTAGTTCTTCATTGCTGAACAACTGAACACTGATATGCACAATTCTATTAGACATGGTGTCTGATTCATGGCTTTTCTTCAGTGTTTTCATAATAAAAGCATAATGCTGAACAAATGTTTTTGTAAAAGCAATCTGCAAATTATAAAGAAATGGTGACATTAATAAGCATCATACGAAATCATAGCTTTCTTTCATTGTAAAACATTCCTTTACGAATGTACAATCAGCATATCCTGGGAAACATCAGTTGCTATGACAAACCAAAACTGATGACTGTTTTCTAGAAACAGACCAAATGAAAAGACCTATTTATAGGGAAGGGTATCTTCGGCTTCTAATTTTATTACCTTTTCCCAGAATCTAATCTTCTCATTCTATACTTTCCACACTAAAAAAAAAAACCAACCCAGAAATGTTCAAACAAGGAATATAAGGTCTCAGCACGCCTGTGAAAGTAGTTAGGTTCTAGTAATTAATTTATCCTAAATTTGTACATCTTACAACAGGATGTCCTAAAATGATACACTATGAACAAGCAGTTTAGTAGTGTCTTATAAAGCTGCCTTATCACTCACAGCCATCTACCCATGAAGTAAGGTTTTCATTTATTTTTCAAGCAAAACATTTCTACACTGATTTTCATTTCTACAATCATAGCATCCTATACATTTTAAATAAACCTTTAGTGCTTCTCCGTCAATAACTAAATTAATTATTCAACTTTGTTATTATTCACACACCTGTTTGTGTTTTTTAAACCAGATCAGTATTAAATGTATTGTACATGTACACATAAATTAGTACACTTCTGTGTTCCACTCCATTAGCCTCAAAATACATCATAAATCAACCTTTTGCACTGCATTTCCATGAATATATCTTCTAGCTTTGAAATCACTTCTCACTTAGTACTTTAGGTTCTGAATTAACACCATCTGGACTTGCTCAGCTTAGTAAGAAGACAAGCTGTGTAGTGATAAAAATCTAAAGTCAAAATCCCTTGCCTATTCCTTCTGGAAGTATTAACCCTTCATAAGCATAGAATTAGAAATTTTAAAACCACCCTCAGGCAGCTGTGTTTTCACCAGGCCATATACAGATCACTACTTGATTTTACCTGCCTTACACTCAGTGCTCCCATACTTTTATTATGGAACTACCATGTTATTATCACTTAAAAAATACTTCCAAAAATATGACATAAATCTGCTGTTGGGCACAGAAACTGCTTCTCCCAGCAAATACCTCCAAAGATAAAGTTGCTGATGGAAAAAAATGGACCAGGGTGAGAATGGGGATATCACTGTAGCAAACACTGCATAAGATGTTAAGAATACTTAACTTGCCTTCCTTTGCCTGGTCCACAGTGATGGAAACCTGTACAATAACCAAAAGTGTGTTCCACATACAGCATCCAGCACAATGGTACCTGTTTTTATCTAAAGTGTTTTTGGCACAACGTACTCACAATACTTGAGCAAAGTTAATACGGTGTCATTCTGGTATTGCAGATATTCCCATCATGTAACTTCCTTTAAGTTAAAAGCTTGAAACAAGTTTCATCACTGGCATTAGCACTTATCAAGACATTCACACAATTAATGTTAAGCCTCAGACAGAAATGATGTGCCAGGTATTTTAAGAAGTTAGTATATTAATGCTCCTAGTGAAAAAGTATACTTTATTTATATATTACTTCTTCACACTGTATTATGTTTAAATAGAATTTTTGGGTTCTGTGATGTAAAAAGCACGTTTTACTTGTTTTACACAGCACGCTCAATTCAAGTTGACTGCAAAAACAAGGTCCTTCTCTAAGGACAAATTTTGGATTTTTTTTTTCTTTAGTTTATATTGGCATGCGTCAAAATCTTTTGTGCCTCCCTCATTTACAATAATGAACTTCTGAAAGTACTGTAAATTTGCTCTCACTACAGTATAATGGCAGAGACTCTGTAAAACACTTAACTAAAGGAAAGACATAAGCTTTACTTTTACATTCACTTGCAAGTTAAACAAACAAATACAACCCTTTCCAATTTTGAGAGGAACAAACTAAACCCATTCTAGACGTTAAGAAGCTGAAATACTGTGGTAAACTGCAGTCAGTACATAAAACCAGCCATAGTAGGCCAAATCAGTCCGTCCACATATCCTTTCTTTCAGTGGCCAAAGCTACACACACAACTAAGGAAAAATATAGAATGGAGCAAGAATGCAATTTTTGTCGTAACACGTTTCCAAATACTCAGCTTCCAACCTTTTGCAAGAAATGGTTCCTAAGACAGACATGCTTTCTGTATATCTAATTATCTTCACTGACTTACTCGCTATGATCTTGAGCAAATGGAAAAACAAAGTTAATTTTTTCAGCTAGCCTTTCCTCTTGGTGACCACTCAACTTCAATCCCAGAACTTTTTGGAGACTAACATCAACCCCATGCTTCAGTTAGAACTTACATCTCCCATGTTTATGTTCTCAACGCTAAAATGGAAAGTATTTATGCCAGCTGAATGCTGCACTAAAATTAAGGTTCCAGTAGAAAAACTGTTCTACAAAATGTGTAGAACAGCATATCCAGGGTTTAGTGAAGTCCTATTGCTGTAATAGCTGCCTCAAGGGTCACTATGGGAGGTGCAAGACAAGGCACAGCATTTCTGGTAATTGTGTTTGTTGATTCATTATGTCTACCAGATGCTTTTGCATTTTTGTATTTTCAGTATTCCAGATTTCAGCAGGGCTCTGCTCTTGGATGATTTACACTCTTCCACCATCTTCCTGTTTACTGCCAACACATTCTTTGCCTTCTCCTTGGTTACAGGAAGGTCTGTATCTCTGGTCTTTCACTTTTCCTCTTGTCCACACCATAACACCTTCAATTTCTTGGAAGCTTCAATGAATTTTTCTTCCGCTTTCTTTTTCTTCATTTGTAAGTCTTCCAAGCTTCAAATGCCAGAGAGTGCTGGAAGGGATGCCTCAAGCACAAATCTGTAAGGCAAAGACCACACTTTTTGTTGTGCTATCTCTCTCATATGCCAAAGTGGGGAGAGAGGGAAGAGCTAGTTAACCCAGGGTTTTAGCCCACCCATTTCAACACCTCTTTTCAGTACTGGGAATCCTAAAAAGGAAGTTTGTTTTCCTGTTTCAAAAAAATCCGTCTAACTGAGATTGCTAGTGGCTCAGTGACTGCTACACAGGGCAATGATGAATTCTAATATGTTTACGCTGGAGGTCAGAGATTTCAACAATTTCAAAGCATACACAGCCAGCTCTGTTCTCAGTGTCTGGCGCGCTCCCTCACTTTATCAGAAACCCAACCTAGCAGAATTCTGCTGATTTCATGAGCTAAATTGCCTCACGAAGAATCAGATAAATTGCACAGCAGCAGATACAGAAAAAGTTAGAACAATACATGTGGTGTAGATGGGATGAGAGAAAGTAGCAGAAAGCTGAGTGACTACTTGGAACAGTTTATATCCCTAGGGGTATTCCTGTTGTTTGAGAATGCAATATGATTAATCAGCAAACAAGCTTTTCTTTCAAAAGATCTAAATGGAAGCAAATATGATAAAACATTGTTCTAATTCATCCCAAAATGCTATGTTCTCTCTTTTACATGTAAAAGGCAGAGCCACTCCTTGTAAATTAACCACAGGCCTCATAAACATGTTTAAAATTCATGCAGCATTGACAATTTTGCAACAAAGCACAGATACCTTGCAAAAAAATAGTTTACTGCCTCCCTAGTACTGCTGTGTGATACATTTCCTGCTCTGAGTTTCCTTACTACTTAAAAATGCCATTTAGACAATCACAGCAATTAAACACAGATTCTAAAAAAATTTCAAATACTTGGTATTTGTGCTTCTAATAAAGTTTTAACATAGGAGTTAACTGTTTAATGAAAAACAGTATGAAACTGGTAACAAAAAACCCAAACAAACAAAGTTTGTAAAAACCTTTCAATCTGAGCATGTAGTATTGGTGGGTAGAAAATGGACTATGTCCAGTTAAAGGTGGCATCAGTAGAGAGAACAAATGCACCATGATCTCCATTCTGAGTGAAGAAAGATAATGAACAGAACAAAGAAAGTCACTGAAGACTGTGGCTCATTGTCAAAGGAAGAAAGATCCCACAATCATTAGAAGCTATTGTTATTACATGGCACAGTAAAAAGGGAAACACAGCAACACTTACCAGATTCTTCTGCATGCTGCTAGCAGCTGGGTGTTTTTACAGGCAGGAGTTTAGCTGGCAATGGATCTGGAGAACTGGATGTCCGTGTGGGTGTCCAAATATCATGAAGAATTCAAGCTTCATAGCAACGGATCATCAGTTAAGAAGTCCTAATGTCTCCTCATGTATTAGCTGAATCTAAGACCAAGACGAATCTATGCTGGTATCCCAAATCAAAATGCTGTCTTGACATGGACACAGTAGCGTTGAAGGCCCGTATCTTATCTTTTTCTTCCTTGCAAGTTATCTTCATGTCCTTTGTTTTGATACAGCAAGGTTTTAAGGGGGCACAAATACAGGGTTGTCCCATTATAACAGACATTTTTGAAGAAATCTGCATGCCTGGACTTCAGAATTTCTTGATCTTTGCCTCCCAGCGGGGATTGAGAAGGTCCAAAATATTTGCATGGCTCAAGGGTATGACATGATCAGAGCAAAATGTTAAGCCTGATTGCTATGTATACTAGGTCTTGGGAACATGTGGAGCAAACAACCAAACCTGGCTGCACACCAGGATTTAAAACAGAAAGATGACATCCAGTCTCCACAACTCCAGGCCAGGAGATACTTGGTATGGACAACTGCAAAACTCTGTAAGGAAGCACCTGGAAGGCTGCCAAAATCACCTAGGGCATAGCTGCAGCAAAAACACTCACACTGTAATGGCCTGTATGGAGAAAACACTGCCTACTACAATAATTGAAACAGGAGTGAAGTCACTGCAATTATTCACTAGTCATACCATGCTACAGAATCATACACTGCTGATCCACACGTTTTAAGTGATAAAAAACAATTTACAAAGTAAAAACAAAATCCAACACATGCAAATATGCACTAACAGACAAAAAGGAACATAAACCATGAAATCAGAATTAATAGCGCTGCTCCAGATTTATCCATCTTGTTTTGTCCACATTGGTTTTCAAATACTAAACACTTTAGAACTTCTAACAAAATACTCAAAAACAAGGTAAAAAATCTGCATTATTTTACTGCTTACTATTCAAACATAAGCATATATGGTGTCATGCAAGGCATAATACACACTAAGTATGTGAATAAGAAAAGATACTTAGGTTTGAATGAAGTAAGGCCAAGTACCTTATAATCTTGATCTGGTAGCATGTTGAGTAAGAAAGTCACCATCTTCTGTGGAAACTCGTATTTTATTGTCCAAAATAACAATTCTTCTAGAAAACATTTATGCTTCAAAACATCCATGATAGACTGATCTGCATAAAAGGTTGAAGCAGGGCATGTGTAATGCAGTAAGTATTAAAACTAAGAACACTGATAGTGCAGTTGCACTCATATAAAAATTCAGGAACAAAAATTTAAGAATATCTTAGTGCATCCTGTAAATAATTTCTTTTTAAACACCGGGCAAATGAACATGACTAACCCTGCACAGTGTCAGGGTCTGTAACTATAACAAGCACCTCCCAGAGAAGCCAGCAAAAGTTTTCAGTACAATTCTACCACAGAGTCCAATCTTCAGTGATTGCATTGAATCATACCAGCTTACCATAATAGCTGCACTGATTATAATGCATCACAGCAAACTGCACAATATTTACACAACCATTTAACCAAGGGAAACAATGTAGACTACTACTTAACTGAAGTTAAAATATGAAAACAACAAAATACAATTTATGATTAAGTGATGAATTCTATTACTTCAACAACACTTTACAAAGCTCTAAACAAAATAAATAGAAGCAATAGTGTATCCTTTATTCTTACTTTCAAAGCAGTATATACACTGACTGATCAACCACTAAGTTGTTTGTTGGGGTTTTTTAATATAAAAATTATCATAACCAGATAATCAGGAGGCACTAGCTCCTGATGGTAGCAGGAGAGACAGTCTCATCTTTCCCCTTTCAACTCCTGTCCATTCACTCTGCCCCTTTACTCAGGTTGATAGTAGATGCCTGTGTGGAACCACACAGGAATCAAGTCCAGGATCTTTCCATTTTGTCAGCTGTGTTTTCAAGCAGATCAGTTTCCTGATTGCAAAGCTGCAAACTGACCTTTGCTAGAATAAACTGGTCATGAAATTATCACTTGACAGAGCATAAATCATGTTAACTCTGTTTTTAGAAATACTAAAACATAAAGACTCTTCATCATCATTTTTCAAGAGGTTGATTATTTATGCTTTACAGCTACAACATGTGGTGTTCATTCCAGTAACATATGAGGACTAAAGAAAGTAATAATACTACTACTTCTCTACACCTAGAAGTCAACTACACCTGAGGATATATAACTCCACACAAAATCACGTATTCCAATAGGAATGTATGAAGTGCTCCCACCAGCACACATCCAAAAACATTTACACTGAACATCATCTGGCCTTGGAGACTCACATCTTCATTGAAGTCTTTTGACTTCTTTAGAGAAGTCTAGACATCTTTAGAGACTGTACTGGATAGCTTTGTGCCTATTCTAAGCAAGATAGGCATTTGTGCTCTTCCTAAGCAGGAATTACATCCATTTTCCACCATTACAAAATGTCAGAGTTCCCCAGGCAAGTAACCAATTTGCCCAGACTTAAATTTAAGGATTCTCCTCAAGACTCTAGCAAGCCACAAAAAAGCAAGAATATGTTTTATTCAATATATTCTACAAGCACTGATATAAAAACATTACCTTCACAGAATCATGAATGATATTAAAGTATTATAATATTTTGTAATATTAATTAATATTAAACTATTTTGTAAGGTATTACACATCACCTACTGCAACAAACATATGATGCTCACTTAAGTTCTTTTCTTGTTATGAAATTGCATATGTGATTTGACTGCCCATGAAAGCTTAGTAACCATGCAAGACTGAAGTCCTCTGTCCACAGAACACAGAGCACAAGTTTTGGTACATGCCAAATGCTCCTGAGTGAGAACACCAGGCATGGAAATAAGTGACACAACACTGTATCTGTCACTGATGTGCAGCCTTCTCTGACACACATCACAGTTGAACAGTGTATATCCAATACTTTATGCAGCAGGTTCAGGCAGGGACAGAACAATATATATCCACTTACACCTGCTATATAATTTAAATAGGCAGAATGCTCTTACCAAACTTGGAAAATTTGCCAAGAACACTGGCAAATTCAGAAGAGTTCCCACTCTTCTGAAAAGCATTGCTAGATTTTAAATTTCTTTTAAAAAAAAGTGCCTCTGAGTTTAAAATTGCCTTAAACATCTGGTATTTCAAATGGATGCAGGATGAGGTTTCAAAACAGTAAAAAAAAAAAATTATCAGTACTCAGTCTCATACCTGTATGAGTGAACCTCAACATAAAAACTGTACTTTCTTTAAAGGAACATTTTATTCTTTCTTAGTGCCAGAAAACACCTCACAGAGTGTTGTAAATATCTCTCTGGAATATGAGACTTAGCATTCCAAGATATCCCCAGTATATAAATAACCCTGGATGAAGACAGTACCACTGAAGAGCTAGGATGGGATAGGGAGTCTGCGTATACGGAAAAGGTAAATCTGTTTTTATTCAATACTCAGTTTTCCAAAATTTTCTTTTCATACTCTTATTTTATACCCTATTGGACATAAAATATGAATACTGAAAACTTCAGAAAACTATTCGATATTTAATAAAAACAGATACTTACCCTACCCCCATTGGCAGACTCCCTCCTCTGGGGCAGATATTAGGAGCTAACATCATGACCACAGTCCATGCTGGGATGCCTCAGAGGGGGAAGACTACAATCCTGGGGGAAAATGAAATGTTGAATTCAAGTATCACTTTTCCTGAAATGCCACTGCTGGTATTGGTTTTCTGATCAGGCAGCTTCTAAATCTGGGTTTCTTCCCTGTCTCTTTCCCTAATTAGTTATTATGCATCAGAACAACAGCATTTTTTTCTTGTGTTACCTGACTCTTAACTCATATTTTAGACAAGCTAACTGCCTCTTACATCCAAGTAAGAGAACTCTCCTTGGATGTCTCCACATTTCCTGCATTTCTCCAAAACTACTGCCTCTTCCACATTATTATTCTCTACCACAATCTTTCTCACACCATTTTTAAGATCATCTCTAAACAGCACTGTTGCCAAAACATTTAGTTCTCTGCTTTTTCAGCTTCCTCATCTCTTTTTCCTTCAACCTGAAAACACTAGCAACAATCAACCTTACTTTCCCATACTCCTCACAACATCACACTATTTTGTTGATTGATGAACCTTTGCATTTAGAACTCAAGCTCCAAACCTTTGCTCCAGAGACCTTCCAGAAACTTTATTCCAACTTTCATCACAATTTTTCTACCCAAATATTCTTTTCTCAAGGCTTGTAATTATTTGTGCTTCCTATGTCCTCCTCATACTCATACTCATATTAAAAAAAACCACAACCAGAAAGGTCTTCTTTATTTAACAATAGCATTTAAATATTATTAAACACTTTTTAGCACAAAAACATCTCAAGCACAAGATAGAACTACCTTGTCTCTAGCTTATGGTTATTCTTGAATTAAAACTTGCCCTGACCTCAATGTGAGTGTTGCTCATGTTGGACTAGAAATTGCACAAGGGACTAATTTCAAGCTAGGAAAAAAGTGGAGTGTTTTCAAGGGAGACTTCATTCATGTATTTTATTTTAAACATTACGAAAACAGTACAGAAAGACCAACTAGAACCAGAGACAACCATTCTTGCCTGGTTGAAAACACAATCATACTGCACAGTGGCACAATCAAAAACAATTGTTAAGAACAAATACACCAAACACTTGTTTTGTAAAGCTATACTGCTGCCATGATAGCCGCACAGTGAAAACTGAATGAATTTTTGGAGGTCAGCTTCCAACACAGAGGTGACAAAATGGTCGAACAGAGTCCCAGACAGTGGTACTCACTCAAGGGAAATCTAACTTGCCAATTACCACATTTTCACTTGCTATTCTTTTTTAGACTTTGCTATGTTTAACACCTGTCACATGCAGCACTACAGTGCTCGGGAAGTGAATTGAGTATCCCTGGATATTTTTAAGACAGACATAAAGCAAATATGATAAACTGAGATCAGGACTTTATAAATACCTTTGGTGGTGCTGCTTAGTTTCACTCTCTTGCGCTTTCCCACACCTTGGCTACCATCCTGGTCCTCCTGGGGCAGGAGAAGAGTTTTAAAAATTGATTATTGTACACTTAGAATCTTATTGCCAAGAGATGGTATGCTCTCAAAATTCTGGTTAAACTACCAAACTAAAACAGAGAAGCCTTTGATATATTCTTACAAGAAAAATACTTTTACTGTTTACATGAACCATGCACTGTGTGTAACTCTTTAGAGAAAAACAATTTTTTAAATTTCTTTTTTTCCCCCTACAGGCAACATTATCATCCACATTTATTTCATTAATTTTGTAACTTTACTTGCTTTGATTTCTAAAACTGATTACTACAAAAGCTTAACACTACAAACTTTCTAACCTTTGCACATATAAAATTTTACCTTATCCACTTGTAGGGTTTTGTAGGGTTTTGTTTCTGAGAAAAAATATCAACCAATATATTGTATATCAAAGTTGGCAACACATACAATTAGCTAGATACTTTCTAATCAATATAAGCTTTTGATGCAAGAACAAAGTATTTTTGACACCTTTAAGAGGCCAATTCTAACTGCTTGTTCCCTACAGAATAATGGAAACATTTTACACAGGCACTTGTCATCTAAAGCTTTCAAGGCAAACCACAAACTAAACAGCAAAGGTTCCAAAATGTAATACAAGTTAAAAACATCCTCACCACCACTTCACAAAATCTAATACTGGATGTTAAAAAGAATGTGACATTACAGGAATATATTAAATGTTGCATGGATCTTTACCAACACCAGTAGTCCTAACAAAACTAGAAATAAAGATTCTTACTGGAACTAATCAAATGAGATATAATTAATGCAGATATCTACTGTTAAAAATAAGCAATCAATATCCTTCTCCCCTAAGCAAATGCCATGTTTTACTTCCAAACTTCTCGGGAATGATAAAGAACTTGAATCTCAAGAAGTGACTATCCTGCCTTGAGGAAGAAGATTGTTCATATTTTAAATCTAAGGACTGACCACAAGTATGGTGTAAATGAAAGGTCTGATTTTTCCTATCCTTTCATTACCTCCATCTGAAAAGTCATTTTAAGATGGACACACATGTGAACACTTAGGCATCCTGTGGTCTTTGTGAACATAGGGGACTGGGCAGTGGCAACGTTCTGAGAACTTACTGGCTCATTCCTGATTGAAGTACCAAAGTACACCTATCAGAGGGGCCAAGTATTCTCAAGAAAAAATCACATTTCCTGGGATATTACTATGAACTGCAGGACTCTGCAATTTAAATCTCCTGCCCTGAAAAAAGCATCGGTGAAGAAAGTTAATTTTTCATTTTATAATGTTTTTCTTAATCATGATCTGCTTGACAAACACAAATTACTGAAAAGAAAGTCCACTCCTTTCATCCAAAAGTCAAAATAGACTGTGCAGGTGGAAAGCTGAAATGCTTATTAGAAAAATAATGTTCCTCTCCTCTGTACTCCCACGTGAGTTACAAAGGGCATTTACAGTTTGTTTTTAATACTTTATCATATTCTCTTAGTGCAGAGTAAAATTATGTTATAATTTAAAAATGTGGCAACTTTTACCTGGATTTTCTTCCTCCGGTATTTAAAATGAATCTAGAAAGGTTAAAAATGTTCTTTCGTACCAAGATCTAATTGGTAGCATTGTTTCACAGTTGGAACACTAGATTACAAAATTTACATAGACTACAAATCAGAGCAGTATTTCTGCAGGGAACTAAACACCTTCAAAAGTTTTGCACAGTTCAGTACTTAGTTTTACTTCTACAATAGTAGATGGTTCTAAGCAAAAAATTAATCTGAAGGATGGCTGTTATTTCTCATGCTTTTCTTTCTGCAAAAGGAGAAAAAAGGCCCTCTCTAAACCTGTCCTCCTATTTAAGAAGATTTTATGTTCCAACGAATCAAATAAAACACAGTCCATGAACATTTTTGCCACACTGAGGAATAAATGTTTTTATATTGGATATCTCTTTACATTATTTAAAGTTTGTTATGTTACCCTACCAGAATGTCTGCTAAGGCTTACTAGTTGAAATTAGGTTTTAAAAAATTGAGAAAAAAAAGATGAGAATAAATTGATAAAGTTATTCTACCAGAATTTAACTTTCCTCATTAAATTCCATTTATTTTTTAAAGCTGAACATGAAATGAGATTCTCTCCTTTCTACTCCCACTCCATGTGTTTGGATAAGTAAGGTCAAGTCTACACATGGGAATTTATCTACAAAGAAATTCTCACTGCTGCTATCACCAGTTCAGCTGGATTCTCAAGTACCAAAAACTGCTAGCACCACTCACAGCATTACTTGCTCTAAGTTTGTTTTAATCAAGTCCAATTTACTTGATAGTGACTTCTGGAATACCTACGCAGGTTTCTTCTCCATTACATACATAAGTTAAACTGAAACACTATTAGCAAAAACAGGATTTTTCAAGAGGTCCTTAGTAAATCAAAGGCATGAGATCTGTTCCTTTAAACCTCCATTATTCCTAATTACTACGATGGGGATAACATATGGCAGATAGGAGACTTAAGTTTTGTGGGATTTGGCTGCAAGCATTCTCTCCCTTTGATATTCTGTTGCAGTTCATTACAATCTTTAAAAAGTCTCACCTCATCTGAAGAATCCCCTTGTCCTGATGTTGCCGTAGCACCTGCCAAACCTTTTGAAATAAAAAAGTTCAGAGATTCTTTTCGTAAGTCTTTTCGTATACTGAAAAGACAGTATTTTAAGATATTTAATGAGCCAGTATGAAATGGAACACTACATTAATTTTCTTTAAAAGATACATAGCAGTGAACTGAGAAATTAAGAGTAAAATTTCCAAGCAATACAAAATCAGAGATTTGCAAGTACGTTCCACTGCAGAACTTCAATGCACTGTGTTAACAAAGGAGTGTTCTTTCAGAGATTGAAAAAATAACTCTGATAGACTTCAGTGATCAAAAAAAAAAATCCACAGAACCTTTATACAAAGAGGTGCTGTGGACTGATAATCACTTCACTGCAGTGGCAAAATTCCACTATGAGCAATTTCATCTTGCCTACTCAAATTCCACTAACCTTATGACTGGGAAAATGGTGCTTAGCAGATCAGCAACACAAAGTTAACATGTTTAGCTTTGCTGATAGAAGTAAGAATCCTGCAATATGGTAGTGCAATAAATTACAGGTAATTCCCTAAGTTTCATTAAGATTAGCTTTTTAAAAAAATAAACCTAAAGCAGTTTATATAAAACCCATCAATAATCAAGTCTTCTATTAAAATATTTTTCTACACAAACCTTGAACAGATAATGTGCTAGTTCCAGCTCCTTGTTCCTGCATACCACATGCAATTTTATCCTCAGGAAATGCCAGTCCAGAGCCTTTCAACGCAATGAGGTACTTTTCATGACTTTTCTTTGCACATGCATTCTCTCCAACACCTTGAATACATACATAAAACAGTATTAAACCACAAAAGCAGCTCCTTGGTTCATATACTTCATACTCTATGCAAGCAATCTAAAAAATGGTCCACAATGTTTTAAGTTAATAACACATATTCTCCATTCCAAGAGTCCAGATAAGCATGTCTTACTTTCAATTTCCTTTGCATATTTCTGTTATCAGGAAATCCATCACATACAGGAAAGAGAAGTAATTAAATTACTCCCATTCAAATATTATAACAGGAGAGAAAAAGGAAAGAAAGAATAAAGAGAACTGCCCCTGAGGCAACTTTACTAAGTGTTTCTCCTTTCAAATAAAGATTTGGAGATTGCCTGTTCTTTAAGTAGCTGCTGCCCAAGCCAGTTATGGCAACTTAAAACTACAGTAATTACTATTTGTTCTACATCTATGCAAAAGACTCTTAATCACAAGAAAATAATATGGAGTTAATTTACGCTAGGGGTTTGGGGTTAGTTGTGACTGGCCAACATTTTCAGATTCATTGTGATTTGGTACAAGATGTAATAAATAATGAAGGGGGGGGAATGTTTAAGAAAAAAAGATTGGAAAAGGCTTTGCATAGAAATGCAGGACAGACAACGGCCTTTTGCCATTCAGGTCTCCTCCAGTAACCTCTGCAAGAGCAGATCCCAAAATAAGTTAGACATATTCCACTTTGAATAGCCTTGTTATGCCTAACTTGGAAGTACTTGTTTCACATCACCATGTTCATGTCACTTTGAAAATAATGGATTTCTCGTAAAAACTTTTCTGAAAGGATGTTTTTTATACATTTATTTGGGACACAGGTCAGATGTTTGCTCTTACAGGGCTTAATAACAAATGTGTTTAGTCACTCCTGAAGCTCACCTTCAACACATTCCTATCAACATAATATCCTTAAAAATATGCTTTTTTCCTGTGTTTTGAGATGCCAAATAAAAACATTCAGAAACTGAAGTTATAAACAAAACTTATGCCCTTAATTCTTCATAGTTTGAAAATTTAATTATTAGAAATAATAAAAACATACCAGAGCTAAGATCTTTGTAGAACTGTTGGCTAGTTAAAACCTGGGTAAGAACTGATCTCATTGCACCTCCCATTTTGGTTAAGTCTTCTAGGAAGGAAACATGAGGCTCCAAAACCTGGAGGATTTTATGAAGGTCTTTCTCTGATGGCAGATCAAGAGCTGAAAACCACAATAGAACAACTTTTGGTGTAGATGTAATATAATTTGCCCAAGACCGTCACAAGCAGAACAGTTACGACCACCACAAATGAAAATAATTCATATATTCATAATGCTCTAAAATTCACACATACAAATTTCAAACTATACCTGATTTCATTTTCTGGAAGAGATCAGCACAATGCTAGGTAACCCTTACAACACACCACCAGGTAACAAAATCAAATCACCTAGTCAGGCTGTAATTTTGTTAGGAAGAGAGGTACAAAATACAATGACACAAACTATGGACAGCATTCATGTACTGTGTCTTCATCGACTGCAAAGCAAGAGATAACAGCATGGTAAAATATGCTAGGTACATGCAAATTCAAAACATACCAGGCTCATTATATCCCTCCCTTAAGTGCTGAATCAGACTAAAGATGAACTGTGGAAGAACTAATTCTGACATCATCAACAAGTCTTTCGGGACACATGGAACATTTGAATTTGATTTAATCCGGTGTCTTTTACAAAACCTGTAACAGATGAGAAAAATGTTAGCCAAGCACAGCTCAGCAGTGTTAACATATACTAAGAAAACAATTCCTTTTTCCATTTTTCAGAGAGCATATGCTTTTACATTAAGGGTGGTATGGAAATGGTAGGCTGAAATTCCAACTACTATATTCAAGCCCATTCTGATTTTGAGGCCAGAGAATTATAAAGGTGACAACTTTTTTTCTGCTGCTCAAAGTTCACATATCTAACATCCCAGCTTCTTCCAATACATATCAGATGTATCTTCCATTGAACAATTAGAAGAACACTAACTTTCCTCTCCTTTCTGTGACATAATCAGAGGTTGGACTGATTTTTCAAGTCCTCATTCAGACAGTGACTTTTAAAAATGTCTTTTGACAATAAAAACAACTTAGAAAGGCATAAGACTTTGCAGGATCAGTGTGTATTTCAAATGTACAGGAACTAAGATTTACAAAATCCATACAAAATAGTTTCATTTAAAAAGAAAAGACAAGATTTATTCTTTGGAAAATTCCTGCATGGTAGTAGCTGAGGCTTGGCTAATGCACAGTGACATGATGTGGAGCCAAACCCCATTAGAGCAGACAGAATGATTTCCTACTCACTTAACATGAGCCTGACTCAAGAGACACTGAATACTTTTCAGCTCCCAAGCTATTTTTAGAAAGGACATATACCAACATCAAAGAGTTATTTACCCACATCAAAAACAACAGTAACAAAGAGTAGTCTAAAAATACATCACACAAGAATAAACTTTACTGGAAAGATTCACTAGATTTTACCAATAATTTTTCAACACAAAAATTCAGAAAAAAATACAGCTTTGTTTGAATATGAAAACTGTTTTCCAAATTTATGCCATAGTTTCCAGAAGCAGCCTGCTACTTTCTAAAACTTAATCCCTTCTTCGAGGACCATTGAAGAATCACCCTCAAGAGAAGAAGAAAATAGAAGAAAGCCACAAAGCAAGTATCTGAATCAAGAAAAAAAGGCAAAAATAAAAGAAGAGGATTCAAGTCCAAGAATTAAAATGGCAATTAACAACAATGGGTAGCCAGTTCACAAGATTAAAGATTAAGAGTGTCTCCTTTGATTTCACACATTAGAAATGAGACTTTTTATTAAGAAAAGGTATAGAAGGACAGTACTAGCCAGTTGATTTACAGTTTGTATATACAACCGATATATCCCTGGGAGGGAAAGGGCCTGACAGAAAGAGCTCAGTGATGACTGACAACTTTCTGTTAATTAATGTCCAAATAAATAGTGTTTACTTTTGCCTCCCACTTCTCATACTACATTCACAGAAGTTATGAAAAGTCATTCCATGTTCCTTGTTCAAGTAAGAATAAACAGCACAATTTGCAACTGCAGGGAATTCAAAAGAGCTTGTAGAAGTCATTCACTTTTTCTCTTTAGTCATCCACTTTTATCTTTTCCACATACAGAAACCTGAGCTGCTATGAACCACAAATGTGGCCTCATCTATGCTGAAATATGATACTTCATATTTTAAAAAGTAATTGGTTTCCCTTTCACCGCTGTCCTTATAAGAAGGGATCAAAAGTAAATAAAGACCTAAAAGACACAAAAGGAAGGAATTACTATGCAGTGTGTTCTAAAATCTTTTACAGCCCACCACCCCCCCATATATTTTACATCCTGTCTAAAGATGTTTTCACTGGTTATGATTGCAAGCTGAGGAAGCCACTGTGACAAAACACACAGGTAAATTCATTTTGAATCCCAGCTTCTGCTAAGCACAAGGCTTCCTCCCACAGAAAATAAGCTCTGCTCCCCCTGAAACCTATATTAACATGCCAGTTCTGAATCCATCACAACAGAATCACATAATGAATTACAAGGGACCCAGAAGGATCGAGTCCAACTCTTAAGTGAATGGTACATCAGGGAACCAAACCCACGACCTCGGCATTACTAACACCATGCTCTAACCAACTGTGCTAATCTCGGGGTTTAACGGATTAATGATCCCAAATTTTACATATCCTGAAAATGAAAGTTATGAATATGTCTTGTCTTGAGAGTCTCAAGAAAGAACTATTGAATTATAAAGTGTGTTATTATTGCTATATTAACACAGAACCTGGAAGACCAATGAAGAACCCAAATTCAATTCCCTGTAAGGAAAAGTTCTTTCACTGTCACATGCACAACCACAGCAGGTTCAAACAGGAAACAATTTCTAGATACCAGGCCCTAAACCTTAAAGTAGGAATACCAATGTAATTTTACAAGAGGCACCATACTCTGCATTTATGGTTCAAACGCTACAGTATTTAAGTAGTACAGTCCAGAATTACTCAAAGTTCTATTGCACAGTGTTATACAATTCTTCTATGAATATTAATGAAAATGCCAGACAATGACTTGGAAGGTCTTCAGAGTTAGGACAACAGCTGTTTTAACTAAAGAAGAGACTGAACTCCAAGCTGTGCGAAGGAAGAAACAAGATGAGATTTCATACAAGCCAAAAGAGACAACTGGACAAATTTCTCAATGGGTTACATGGTTACTGGACAAACAGCAGCCAAAGCTATTCCATTATCAGTTCCTTACATACTTCTGAAAGAACTTCCTTACCACAGCATCAGCTAAAGAATTGTACATGTACATAAATGTACGTTTCAAAATGCTTCTGAGACTATCAAAATAGGCATTAATAGGCAACAAAAAGGAACATTTCCCAGATCTCTCCTGGTACCATCAAGCCTCAAAAATCCACCACTTGCAGCAGGTAGAAATCTCTAACTGGGGGCAATGAAAGGTGGATATAATCTAGACAAGAAATAATTTTTTTCTGGACAAGCTCAAAAATAATGACAGAGAGGAAGACTGACTAGGTAACTGACAGATCACCTTGATCTAAGCTTTCTAACTTGATTTCAATATTGCAAAATACTTCTTCCAGTAGGCCTGTAGCTCTTATTCATGCTTTTAGCAGTTTGTATCTCTTGTACTATATACTCTTCATTGTAGATATTTTTACTACTATACTAGAATGATGTTTAAGAATGAGTGTATCAGTGAGAATGTCAATTCAGTAGACGGAAATATTCAAGCCCTATGTATCTGAAGGTCTAGCACAGAAGTACTAAAATATAGGTCCACATGAAGACAAAAACCATAATCTTTTTTCCTTATTATTTTCTCCGATTCAGAAGTATATTCTGGTTTTGATTTTCTATGCATTTTCCTACCTTTGAAATCACTTTTTCATAAAAAGACAATGGGTAATGTTAGTAAAAGGAGAGAATAAATAGTAAACTTTTAATTAAATAAATACTTAGGTTTAACAAAGAATCTTGTCCACATGACTTCAAATAAAATTCTGACATGTCTTATGCTGCATTAATATCTTATTTGTGAAATGCAGAACATTGCTGACATCTACATGAGTAAGGAATACCATTTGTTATAAACATAAATGGCATTAGTATCTTCTGAACAACTTCCATGTCAAACTTTCCAGATTCATTTTCTTCTTTCCTGCTATTTCCATTTTTAATAATTCTACTGTGAATTTCCAAAATGCATTTTAGAAGTGGTTTCAGGTAAAGCAACTCCCTCCCTTTAGGCTACAGTTTCACAGCCTAGTCGAACTAGGTCAGTCCTGCCACAACTCTGTCTTCAGCCCTCTGATTTGTTCTAGCACTAGAACTTGACTGATCCTGTGTTAAACCAGCTCAGAAGCTAAGCCAGCAGAAGTTATTTACTTATATGAATATATAAAAAATTTCACTGGGCCAGTTTAAATCCACCAACACTCAAAGACCACTCTCCTTGGAAATCACACTGAAATCCCTAAATCATTTTGCCATCATCCCTTTCCTTGTTCACCTGACAGGGAGCAAAACACGGACAACAAAATAAACCAAAACCCCAAAGACGTGCAGAAAAATGCCATCCTGACCAACCAGCACAACAAGTAGATACAATGTTCACTGTAGAGGCAATTCCATCACTTCAAAGGAGAGTTTTCAAACTCTGCAGTTATCACAGCAGCTGATAAAAGTCTTCAGTACCAGCCAGACCACACCTTTACAGCTTCTGAACATTTGATCAGTCCTTCATCCACTACATCCCAGAGTGTCTCAAGTTTCAGCTGCATGCCAGAAACTTGACATAAGTTCATGCACAGCCAGACTATTTTTACCCTCACAGTTCTCTCACTATTTTGTCCGCTGCCTCCCCATGTTTAAAAGTAATTTGGTTTTAAACTGGATAAGACTGCCAAAAGAAAGCATCCCAATTTCACAGTCTTAATAGTACTACAGCACTGCAAGTACCTGACTCTGACAGAAGCTTTTAGGGATAAGGATCTGGGACCCAAGCGACAGAATCCAAATGAAAACTGCTGGAAATCAATTCTTAAGCAAAGCAAGTAAAGCTCTACTTGATTCTTCAACGCAGTAAGTCATACCTAAACTGAGCTCTTATTTAAAACATAACATACGTTTCATATATACATATATGGTATAATATACATTCCTGTAATGTTTCATAAAGTATTCAAATGAAGTTTTACAAACAAGAATTCAAAACCAAGTTTTAAAAAAGCATGTATTCTGTCTCCACTATAAAACTAACACACAAACACTATTCTTACATACTCTGAATCTATAAAATATATGTAAGATACAAGATAGTTTTTGAGTGCCACAATTGTTTCTAAGTTCTTACACACCCATTTCATCATTTTTTATGTTCTGGTAGAGTGTTTAAACGTTTTTCCCTGCTTTTGCAATTCAAATATCAAACCAAATCTTAATTCAGAACAAAATAAAACTTGCATAATCAGGATTAGAAAATTATCTTGATAAAAAAGGGCTTTGATATATCGTAGCCTTGCTTTATGTAAATCCACTGTCCCTAACAATAACAAACACAATGGTAATTCTGAAGAAATGCAAAGAAATAAACCTACTGTTCCTAAAAATTAAGTTTAGCATGTTTCCCCCATACACCCTAATAACTACATTTCATTAGTTAAATTCCTTTCACTTGCAAAACAGGCTTCTGAAAGTGAATCAATATGGTACTGACTTCAAGGCCCAAGGAATGAGCACTCTTCTGCTCTTTATGAAAACTGCAAGCTACAGAGTTCATAGACAAAACTGAATACTTGCATTTCTGCTGAAATGCAACTGAAAAGCCAGCTGAAAAGATGTCAGTCTAACTCTTCTAACCAGAAAATCTCCAAAGTAGAGACAATAGAGTCACTAATGGAGGACAATGAAACACAGCAGAATAATTAATGGCTTCTCAAAAAACCAAAAATCCCCCACCTTTAAAGGACATCTTTTCAGGCTGTAAGCTTTCATGACAAAGCCGTTTGACCAGGTTAGGAAGCTCGAAATCACAGACTGGACACTAAGAAGTTATTCCAATCCTTGCAGAACAGCAGGAAGAGAGGCAATGACTCACTAGAAGCTCTCTTGGTGCTCAGTGCTACATTAAGAGAAGAAGCACACCAGTTCAAAGAAAAATCAGACAAAGCTGCTCTGCAGAGCATTTCTATTATTCTCTGCTAGTCCTCAGACATGAACATCTTGTATAGCAGACAAAATCACAATGAGTTTCATTAGTATACAAGTACCCATTATCAACCAGAAACAGTTGATTTGGCAGTCTCAATCATAAGGCTTTTTTAAGGAAATATTGAGTAAGAATGAGAAGGAATGGACGTCTGAGAGCTGAAGCTGAGCTATGTTTGAATGGAACCAGAAAGTTGTTGAATTTGAGCATTTTGATAGCTAAGAGAGCAACTCCAGAGAGTAACACAATCTGCTGCTGCAAAAATATTCTTTAGAGAAGGGTGAATGCCCTAGAATAAAATTACTGCGCTGTAATTGCACCTAAGTACAACTTACTTTTACCTAGTTTGATTGAAAAGCCTCAATCTACACACAATTTGAAATATATTTCTACAATAACAGACACACAGCTAGATAGCTTACAAATTTAATACTCAGTCTCATTGGTGCAGCTTTTTCAAACATCACAGTGATTGTAAAGTGAAGTCCTTCCAAATTAAAAGGGCTTCAGTTATGCTATTAATGGAAATATTAAGATTCTTTAAATTATCTTAATTCATCTATTTGCATGTATGAATACAGTCTTCAACAGGAACTACAGCCTTTTCAGTTGAGAAAAGAAACATACTTCTTTAAAGGACCAGTTAAATTTAATATTTCACTGTATTAAAGAAGGCATTCATGAGAACACTCTTCAAACTCAACTCTAAAAAGCAATCTTTATCAAGGTTAACACGAAAAAAGCACACAAAAAAAAATTTACATTCAAAATTCTTTCACAGAATGGAGTCTAAAGGTATCATCTTTTTTTCTTCTCTTCAACTATGGACCTAAAGATGGAGGAATTAAGATACAATGTATATGCTAATTCTGGATGCTTAACTTAATAATATTTAGAATCTGACTTTGCAGACTTCTTAGTCTTACATAGCATTCACAAGCAGAATTACCAGCTGACTTCAGAAGTAGACCTGAAAGACAAGCAGATCAGCAAAGAAAATATCTGGTCCTGAGCCCTCATCAGAGCCATGTTTGCCTGGCCCTCAATCTTCCCAAACCACTGTAAGTTCATGCGCAGTCTCCCTGACCAGTTGCTTCTGGAGTCACATCAATTACCTACCTTGAAGTACATGGACAGTACATCTACTTAAAAGAACAAAAATCAAGTTTTCAAAATAGAGTTAACAAAAATATTTTATGGCTAACAAAATTTTCCCAAGAGAATTTAAACAGGTCAAACATACAGCATGTAGGATTTTGACCCAAATACTTCATCTGATAAAGTTCGAAGAGACTACACAGTGCTAGACAAATGCAAAAACAACCTTCATTTCTTCAGGATTTGAGTAATATGTGTGAAATTTTATAATAGGTGTCAACTTGAGCTTTGGCCAGGCCTCCAACAGACAAGGTGTATATACAAGTAATTTGCAGTTCTCTTAGAAAGTATCTATGTGTTTCATGCCAAAGCTATTATCAGTGCAGGCACTTTGCAGAGACAAAGAGGTGCATCCTGATGAAGGCAACAGAGTTCACTTAGTCCTAGATACTGTAAAAGCTGTTTGGGTATCTCTATTAATTCCATGCAACAAAAATTCATTGTTTTCAAAGCTCACTATCAGAATCCTCTACAGAGGAAGGCACCTAAGATACTATTATTTAAAATCACCTGCAGCTGTCAGATACCATTCCAGGATTTTTTAAAAATATAAAATTCCTGATATTCTACAAGTGATAAGGAAGTATGACCTGAAATTTGAATCAACCCATATGGTAATTAAGAAAGATCTAAGAGACAACAGTTCTTTAGGAATGTGTTCCCTAAACATACTCCCAAAATCACATTTGTTCCATTGCCAACAGATCCACTGACAGCTCCATGTAGATCAGATATGTACTAGACAAATAACACTCTGCCCTGACATAGTGAACTTAGAATCCTGGGAAGATGATAGGTCCATAAAAGGTATACCAGCAATGTTCAAATTTGGTGGGATCAAAGTAAAGGAACTGAAAATCAACACTGGTTAGCCCAAATATAAACAAGACTGTTTCAGAGACCTCCAAAATACAGCTCTTCTTAAACTGAATACATACCATGGCCAGTTACAAAGCAATAGACAAGTCATACAATAAGTAAGCCAAATTTCAGGCAAGGCAAGACATACAGCAGTCATATCTTGTGAGCTCAGCCTTCACAGTACTGCTGTGTTCTTCACATCAGACTGGCCCTATCAGCAAAGCCTTTGGGGTAAAACCATCATTTAAGTTTGTTCAGTAACTAACACAGCAATAGTTCAGGCTTCTAAATATTTATAGTTATGTATATCGATATGTTTCAACATCTTACTGATGACTTTGAAACAACTCTACATTATTCCAGAGGCATGTATAATGTAACAATGCATCTAGTCAGGTCACAGCTCTAAATGCAGTAATACAAAACTAGCACTTGGCTGTTAACCATTTGGAATACATCTCAGCAACTAATTTAGAGGCTGGTGTGGTCCTAATTAGAGACATTCTTAAAAGAAATCAAGTCAGGCAGGCTTGAGAGCTGACTGTATGATATGATAGACTTAATCAACATGTTGATCTGCAATGTCTTTTGCTTTCCAAGGATAAGGCCTAACATGAAGCTCTATGTAAACTACTCAGTGTTACTGTGGAATCCTAAGAAGAAATACATTATATTGAGCTTTATGTCTGGGGGAGGCATGAAAGAAGACAGAGGGAATAAATTATTTATAAATGCACTGTAACTTCAAATTCTGTGGTCATTGTGAATCCCACTACGAATTCCTGTACTTTGTATGTGGATGAACATGGTGGAGTTTTTGGTCTGTAGAGTCACATCTGTCAGATATACATGACCATGGATTTATCCAGACTCTCACAAAAAGCTAGCAGCCACTACAGCTCAGACTTCTCTTCAGTCCCTCCTTGGTAGCCCAAAGGACTTCAAAGGCAGAAAAGCTGCATGGAGTTGACAGAGATCCTACAAAACACCATTTGTACCAGCTCAACAATCCTGAACACACATTTTTACATGGTTTCATGAAACTCAAAGACTAAAGTTGGCTACTTGTAGGTTCTCAGTATCCTGTTGATAAAGCACCTGTTTCACCAACCTCCTGAAGAGAGCTCCAAAAGAGCATTCTTACCTCTTTAGGGCTGCATTACCAAACCTACCCTAGGTCCTGGAGAACTGAAAACTTCTTGGTAATTGTTAAACAAGACAATTGATAGAGTCACACTGGAAGAGACAACCTTGAAGCAGCAATATGCTGTATGTATGCTAAGCAGGTGATTTGCTTTTGCAAGACACTCCATAAAATAACCACGTAATCCACTTGGTGCCAGTAAAATAATAATTGCCTGTATGTTCCTAAACACAGCCACAAGCAGATCTGACTTTTTTGATCTTAAGTGGATCCCAGTGCTACAACCCAAGATGGTAAAAGAGAACTTTCCAGACGAACATGCACAGAATGCATCCCAAGGTAACTAGTAATAATAGCTTTCTCAAGAGCAAGCTTCCTTTTTTATGGTCACTCTACTTGTTACAGTTTTCACAAGTCTAGAATATGAAAAAGTTCCTTTACTCTTACTTAGCTACAGAATGTAAAAGAAATAGAATATAATCTTCCATAGCTCCCAATCTGTGAAGTATCCCTGAAAAGGAATAAAAGAAAAGGAAGGGTAGAATTTTACAGGGACAGAATACCCAAGGTCATCAATATTAAGTATCTACCATCCAAAATTTAACTAAAACATTCACTAATCCTTACTGGGTGCAAACATTTTAAAATTTTCAGTAAAAACTGAAAAAAAAAGAGCCACTTATAAATAAAGTGGAAAATACCAAGCAGTTTAGAAACTAAGAATATACTTCTCATACTTGGCAGCAAGAGGAGGCAAAGAGAATTGTCCAGCCTTTACCTAAGAGATCAAGGTAGATCCAACAGACACATCTGTCTCCAAGAGAGACGTAATAATGAAAAAAAGAAAAGAGAGAGAAGCCTGATCTACTGTGTAGCTCAGACAGGATCTCTATGAAACCTACACTGACTGAAACTTTAAGACAGAGAGCTAAATGAAAAGATAAGCAGGGATCAATAGATCTGCAGTAGAACTGCAGAAAGTTTAGAGCTGGGTACCTGAAGGTGCTTTTGAACACACAGCATACATCATCAATCTGTGAGAGTTACCTTTCTTATAACTATGGGATTTTTTAGTCAATAGAGAAACAGCCCACTGCTGCAAGTGGAAATGGATAACAGCTTAGTCCCTTTGATGTAAGTCATAAGAGAAGGCAACAGTCTATGTCAATGGAGCCATTGGTTGCCATAACTACCAAGAAATACACAGCCAACATCACTGCAAAAACCTATTAAATGAAATCTTTAACCTGGCTTTTTGCCTTTCAGGATATGCAACCCTTGATGGAGGTATTATTCTTGTTGTACTGTAATGCAGCACTAAAACATCTGCTTCCCACATGATTAATTTAACAAATAAGTCAACACACAGTGAGACATGCTCTGAAACAGGACACGGCAGAACACAATAGCCAAAGTGCTGAGGCTCTCTAATATATCAGGTAATTGTCTACAGACTTAGAGGGGAATCAGAACAAGTCAGCTATAGAAACAAGATGGTACTCACCAGTAACAGATTACTGACTACTTATACTCTTATAATAATCATATGGCATATTGCTTTCTTCAAGCTTATTTCATAAACTATCAGTTTCATTATAATAAAAGACCATCTACCAACCCAAAAATACTCCAGTCTGAATTTTCCCCTGCCTAACTGCATGGGGGTTTTTTTTAATCCAAAAGATGAACTCATTTGAACTATGAGCATATGTCTACTCAAAATGCTCTAGAACTGAAGATTTTGCCTTCTTCAGAACATTATTAATTACATCTGAAGGACCTGCTAAATTTCATTTGCAAATAGCTAGATACCATATGGGAGACAACTACAAACTATTTCCACTTCCTGACATACCAATGGATTTTAAAATCTATTCAACCTTGCCACAGGTAGAATTTTTAATACTTTCACGAGCAGCTACATTTACAAACTTGAATATTTTCTAAAGTCTACACTACATTCTAGTAGATCAAACCAACTGTAATTAACTTAAACATCAAAACCGCTGAAATCTGCATGGAAATCAAAAGGTTCAAAAATGTGACAATCTGATTTTTTAAAACAAATGAGAATTATGCAAGGTACCTAAAGCAAATCAAGGTACCTAAGGTAAATCAGCATCCATCCATTATGCTATATTCCAGCTTCTTTTTATAATGACAGCAGAAATAAAAAAACTAACACTCGGGTATCCATATAAAGCAAATTATATATTCAGTTAGTACTACAAGATTAACACACACCCATCCTCATACTCCAGAGCAAACCATCTCTAGATTTACATTAGCCATCCTAAAGGCAATGAAAAGATATTCCAGATTCTAAACTGGAGAGATTTCCTTTATAGCAGATCACTTAACTAAGACTTCATGAGAAGTATTTTTTGAGTTTCATCAAAAAAATAAACTCTGAATATGGAGACCAGATAACAAGAACAGAAACTAAAGAATGTTACTACACTGTTCGTATACAGCATCTACACAAAATTTTATCTGAGCAGACAGATGGTAGATAAAGTTTTTAAGTAGGCTCCACATTTGATTCACTTGCTATTAATAGAAGCCTAGGCTGTAGTGGCCAAGGTTATATCAGGCTAGACACACTCCAGTTTCCTAAGTCCACCATGCAGGCCTCCTAACTTTAACATGCAAAGCATTACCTTTGTAACTGTGCAGTTGATTTGTATACACAAAACACTATCTAAACATGCTGCATTGTAGCAATTCAAGTCAATAGGTAAAACTCTCTGTGTGTTTGCACACATTAATGTTTTTACATTGGTTTAAGCTTAATTTACTTTGTCTTGCACAGCAAACAAAGTTTCTAGTTCACTTAATTGCAAAGGCTTAACATCAGTCCTTATCTACATAAGCAGAAGTGACCTTATGTTAAATGCAGATGCCCCATATGCTGTCATGTACTGTCCTCCTTATATGTCCAAGAGGACTGGAAAATCTACTGCTCAAAATGGAGTGTTGTTTCTGAACAAATATTATGTAATTCTTTATCTTTAGCAACTAAAAATCCTGAAGGGACCTACCTCACACACAAGATAATTTACTCTCAAATTCTACCATTAAAGGTAATAAGTAGGGTACATAGAAATGAGAAGGTTGTTACTCCCTCGGGGTTTGCATCTGTTTACACTGCAAATTTGACAGCATTCTTAATTTCTTCTTTATTAAACCAGTTTTCTTCAAGAAGAAAACTGTTTGAAATAAGAAAACACGACTGGGAAAGCTATACACTCCGAGATGAGAGTAGCAACACAAGTCATTACAATATTCACCCTAAAGTAGTTCAATTTGTGTGTGCTCTGTTAAAATCCTGCCACTAAGAGGAGCCCTAAGTCTATTCCACAATGAACAGCAGAAGAAGTAGTATTAATTTTTTTTCCTACTTTTCAGGATCAAGGGAAACTTTCACTTCAGTGATGCTGAGGAAAGCAGAATCACCACAAGTTGAAGAAGAACCAATAAAGAAAGAATCACTTCAGCAGTAACCACTTGAAATCACTGAAGATTACTCAAAACAAAAGGAGGAAAAAAACCTCTGCCACTGAAGGAAGTCTATCACTAAGAAAAGATTCCACCAAAAAAAGACTGAATAAATGATGAAGGCAGATAACAAGAGAAAGAAAAGGTGAGAAAAGCATAAAAAGCAAAAACTGAAGCCACCTCAAGGCCTACAGCAGGAGAATGGCGATTACAGATGCAAAGAATCGGAGTCAAGGCAACAACATTCAAGAAACAGAAAAAGCAGAATTAATGAAATCTCTAAGTAGAAACGCAAAAAGAGAAGGAATCTTAAGATGCTGAGTGAGTGATACAGAATTATAGTCTGTAGGTTTACAAATCCAAGAAGAGAACCAAGGAAGATGTTTTAAAATTTCTGTATGTTCCTAGTGTTTTCTGCTAGGTATGCCACAACTTAGGATTCAACAGCACACCATCTCACCCAGGCTAAGACAGTCAAGACAGACTATTCCAGAAAGCTTGTCAGAAGAGAATCCTCATGTAAGCACTCCAAATGGTTATCTAGTGAAGTCTTTAGCTTGGTGGTGAATCAATAGGAACACAAGGTGCTCCAAAAGACACTCAGTTGTAGAATTTGAAGTTTACTGGCTAGGTATCACCTTCATCCAGTAACTGGTTGACTGCTCTTTCCTTCCACCATTGAGTACATATGGGAACAAAAGAGGGTTTAATGAGGTACCCGATTCCTCTTCTTCTGACCAGGCACTTCAGTCTTGCCTCCAGTAGGTCAGAATACAAAAGACCTTTGACTTCCACAAAACCCTGCCCTGTTGTATTCATCCAAGCGTTACTGCATTCCTTGATTTAAAGCTAAGGTGGCAAAGTGAACTGCAGATCAGGAAATCATACGAAAATGGCTCCCTCTTACTCAATCTGTTCACTTTGGCTTATCTGCTCACATGCTGTCCCAAAGTATTTTGACTTCACGGCCAGCTGTGTTAGGCCAAGGCTGCTAGCTGGAAGCTGACAGGTACTGCCTCCCATGCACTGTGCCTTATCAACTTCCCTGAAGGCTTGGCACTTGGTGCAAGGGCAACAAGATTCGCATGAGCGTCCTAAAAAAAAAGGCACACACGCATCAACAAAGCCACCTTGCCGAACCCCGGCGGACTCCTCGCTCAGCCCGTGGTCCGACCCGCAGCCAGGGGTGGAGGGAGGCGGCCCAGGAAGCAGCAGGGGCCTCACTTACCGCCCTCCCGCAGGGTGGCTGCGGGCCGGGGCCGCGCTCCCGGCACAGTCAGGGCACAGCTCTGCCGCCCGCGAGGCCGCCCCCACCGGCAGGTGCCCGCCCGCCCCGCCGCGGCCGCCCCGCGCTCACCCGGCCTCCCGCATGACGTTGCTGTCGCCGCAGTCGCAGGCGCCCCCCGCCTGGCTCCGGAACATGTTGTAGTCGTGCCCGGCGTGCTCGCCCTGGTGGAAGCACTCGGCGCACAGGCTCATACATGGCGAGATCCCGCA